>JARGYV010081106.1:2929-26209 GCA_029532675.1 Ornithodoros moubata | reverse complement strand
GTCGCAGTTGAGCCGGCGTGCTCCGCAGTTTCCGTGGTTGGGAGAAGCAACGTTTCCATGGCACCATCAACAAGCGAACTAAGACGCATGGATAGGCTGCATCGGCGCGGACTAGCTCAGAAGCGCCTTAGTAGCAGTCTCAGCGAGAATTCGGACGAGACTTAACATGGCGGCACTTCCGGTTAGACCGCCAAGAAGCTGTCTAACCAGAGTATTCGGACGCACCCATGAACTACACCTAACCCTTCTGATAAGCATCCAAACGCCGATGCTGTGCAATTCGGAGCTCGGGTAAAAAATGTGTATGTGTGTGGAGTAGGGGTTAACACGGAAAGAAAAAGCCAGCACAGCAAACGGGTGTGTTTATGTGTTAAGGCAAATTTGTGGCTTGGAGGTACACCTATGACATCTTGCGACAAGTGGAAATGTCACTAGATGACTTTTCCTTGCATGAATGTATGCATTATCGCAGTTCAAGAAGGCAAATAATGATGGGGCTCGATTGCTTCTCTTCTTCTTTCTTTTTTTTACTTTGCGTTTTTTTTCTCTCTTAGTAATTAATTTGAAAAAAAAAAAAGCATGTGAGGCTCAAGAGTTTAATGCATAATCTTGACTCCGTTAAAGACCATCACGTCCTGTATCAGTGAGGGTTCTTCTCGGAACCACTCGGAAGCATTCCATACATCAATCACATCGTGTGTACCCAAAGAAGTTGTTGTACATATACGCATACTTATATACATAAAATATGAAGTATGTTGCAGCAGATGTGAAGTTACTTGACTCGGAAAAGGAGTAGTTATAAAATTAAGTAAACGTGGAAGCTGGATTTCTTCTCAAAATCTTCTTGTCTGTGGGTAAGTTAATAAAAGCTTGCGTTTAACTAGGGAAAAATACAAAGGTGCAAGTGAGCGGAAGCGCTGAACAACAATTGAACTGGAAAAGTGGTCACCGTAGCAGACACTGTTATGGACACTGGTCACCGTAGGAACACTGCTATACTGTAGCAGAGTTATACTGTGGAAATGTTGTCCGTCTCCCCTAGCATGTATGTTGGCTCTTCAATATGGTGCTCTAAATCAACCAGGGCGCTACTCATGAAGCTTTTGCAGCGTGGAAGCAGTGTCATGTAGTGATGGAGCTTTCGTTTCAAAAGTCTCTTACTCTTTTTAGTCTGTTAGTCTGTCTTTCGTTTTAAAATGGACGCTGCTTGAAATTTGTTCGCAATGCTGAACGGCTGTTGCCAAAGAGTACGACGTTTATCGAGGGGCGGCCAGTGCTTTCCAAGCGCTGGCCACTGTCGGCTTCAGATGAGCACTCGAATAAGCTGGGGCTGGTATAAATCATGCTTGCAATTATAAGTGGACATACAGAGTGTGCCAAACCCCCAAAGCCTCTACAAGTCATTTGTTGAACGTACGTCTTCCTGTCGTTCGGGCGCCCTAATTGGTTGCTACCAGTTGTGACTCACGCGACAGTGCCATTGGTGGTGGCGGCGGTAGCTTCATTCATTTTCGCTAATAATAGGCCTGCTTTGACGGTAATACACTTGCCATGGTCCCGCTGCAACCACACCCACACCTTTAGCTCTTGATTGAGGGTCACAGAGAGACATCTACAGCGTCCCCCGTATGGGGGGTTCAGGACCTTCGCGTGGACTATACAGGCAGTGACAGTAACAAACACATACGCTCTAAGCCAAAAAGATCTGAAAAAAGTTGAATCAACATGCGAGAACTTTCAAAGGTTCCATTTCTCTCGTCTTTATGTAAAGCACCTGAAAAAGGTTGATTGCATCTCCTTGTATCCTTTTTATCGTTTCTTTTGTAAGCAACGTTTTTGCGGTTGTATCTTCGATGCGCCGTGCAATACAATCGCGGATGATGCTGGTCGGAGTGAAGATCACGTGTACGCTATCTCTACTAATTACAACAGGAGCAATTGTTTCTTCCGCATCGCAATAACATGTGCCACCCGTAAGCGCACTTTCAACCAACACGGAAGTTGCTACAGCGAGGCTGGCGATGTGCGCAACCTACAGTCGTGGCCCATAGAGCAAGTTTGTGTATGGACTTTGCATATGCACCTTGTGATAAGGACTGTGACAACACATCATAAGTGTGCAACTGCGTTATTAAAGTAATAAAATTTGTTACTGATGCACTTGCATCTAACTTCTCAACATCGGTATTCGTAGACCGAGCGAAGATAGTCATCCACAACAGAGTAAATAATCGGTAGTGGGAACCGCAAACTTGGGAGTCGAGGGTTGAACGTTCAAAAGGTTCGAAGCAAGTTTCTCAACTGAACCTCTGAAAGTTCTAGTGTGACCTGAAATGCGGTGCTCAGAATAGTACGTCTAAAAGGCTCCCCATACGGACACGACAAGCGAACTCCCAGAAGGTTCGAATCAAAACTTTTTTGGCTTATAGAGTGTACAAGCCCACTGACGCCTGATCTGGTAAAGTTGTGTCTTTCGTCCCCATCTGTGTGTTCCATCCTCATTTTCATCGTGCCTCCTTCGAAATGTTCGTTTATCGCGCACAAGCTCACGGTTGACGCTCTCTCTGTTTTATTCCTTTTTTTATATATATCGTCTATTGACTGTGCTGCTTCGTTTTTTATGTTCGTAAACCCTCTCATTACCCTCCCTGCGCATAGATTGGAGAGGTATGTATAACAGGTGAATAAACTAATAGACGTAGTGATGAGTACTAGTTGCACAACGGCTGAACGCAGTAACCTTTCTATATATTCTTATTCACGTGCCCAGCACCTAATAGGATCTGGGTTCCAGGTGTCTTGTGTTGAGGAAAAATTCGCGGTGACGCATTCTGAGGGTTGAACTGTGACATGTCTGAACAAAATGTTGTTTTGTGGACGCAACAGCATTAAACAGTACGAGGCGGAACAAACTTTATAGGAATTCCAGCGCTTTACGACTTTAATGCGAAACTCCATAGGAAGAATCCCATAAAGACTGAAAATGGCCGCTTTCAGGACCTTTTTTATCGTACTCGTGTTTAACGCGCGCAGCTTGTATTTCAAGGCCATCGCGCTGAGGTTGCCAGCAATACAGGTAGCTGTGTATCTTTACGGTATCATCGCTGACCGAAACCACTGACATGATAAAGGGGTGACGTTGTGATTGAGAGTCAGCGAAAGTGCTCCGCAAGCTTCTTACTCACGCAGTTATCGACGTACGTTTGACCGCCGCGATCCCCATACCAATGTACTTGCTTCCTTCCTTTGAACGTCAATATATATATATATGTTTTTTTTTTTTTTTTTGCCAACAACTCTGCAGGCTAAAAGCATTTTCCTGTCATGCTTGTCCGCTCCCTCTGTTTCTCTCTCTTTTATCAATCCATAAACTTTAATGAGACTGCCTTGTCAACCTTTCATTAGGTGCGTCTCCATCATATTGAATGAATAGCAAATAAAATTGCTATCTCGACGACTATTATTTCGTCGAAGTCGAAATAGCGAAGTCGAAAGTAAAACAAAGTCGTTCTTTCGCCGTGAACATGCGTCAGAAGGAAATTCTTCTAGATAGACTTGAGCAGGCGCGCTGGAAATACTCGTGCGCACAGTTCCTGGTAAAACGTCTACGTTGTTTATTTGCTGTGCCCCGGTGTATTCCCATTGTCTAGAGGGAAATACGCGTACCAGTTCAGGCGAGAAATGAAGCTGTCACCAGTGGAAGCCGGCAGACACACGGGTGGGAGGAGGGACATATTTGTTTGTATGTAGGCGAAAAGATTCCTCTTCATGCCGTGAAAGGAAGTTTCTGTTCTCTGGTAGCCTTTGGCAGAGCAAGCGCTGGGTGACTTACGAGTTATTGTCTGAATGCTGGACATCCTTTCACCAACAATGCTTGCCATTACCGCGCAGGGTATGTGCAGCTACAATATAAACATTTCATCACAACAACTACGCGTCGTATATAGTACAGGAAAAATAAATGGTGGTCCTTGCTCCGCTCTGCAAAATTACCATCTAGGCACAACAAGTGCGTTGTGCGTCAAGAATCATCTAAAAAGTTGTCAACTTTTAATAAGGAACGGCATCTATTCCTGCAATAAAAGGAGTCGTGCGATCTACAGGTAGAGCAAATTTCTGGCATGGATGAATTTTAATAATGTTCCGTTATGTACAGCGTTAAGAACTGTATAAACAGGAATATGATACGATATTTCATATTTGCATTGATCAGTTTTATATGGTACGTTTATTCTGAGGCACTGGTTTTGACGCATGGATGGCAATCTGTTAATATTCTGTTTAGTATAGATAGATCACTACAATCGAAGCTAACAATACAGTGTTGACACGTCAATATATATGTCCCATGCAGAGCGTGATAGCTACAGCACGGAACTAGTAAATTACGTGTTCAGAATGGGAAAAATGCTTCAAGAGCTACTCAAGAGCTACTCCAGCTGTTTATGCCGCACCCATTTTAGCCACCGTTTACTGAACGTACAAGTATACGACTGCACGCGCGTTGATGTGCTCTCGATAACCTGAGTGCACTTACATTCCCGTGTAGCATACACCTGTATTCGTGGTGCCGATGGCATTTATTGCCCATCTTCGTATCAACGCTGCTCGCCGCATCTGTTCGATAACAATGGCAAAGAGCATTAGAGCCGCACGCATTGAGAGAAAAGCAAGACCCGGGTGGCGGTGGAACCGTCTCTGGCAGATCACTTAGGGTAAGCGTATCTCTGACACACACCAGAGGAAACCAATCAGGTATTACTGGAGATGGAAGCGCCAGAAGTGAGTTATAACCCACCACTACCGTCCTACTACGCTTCTGTTCGAGGCCGGACATCGCGTTTCGTTCGACGGAAGCACCGGCAACAATTTAATTGAGCCCAAAATAGAGAGATTGCTCTAGCCTGGGTTTACTTAGCGAGTAGAAGCTCCCGTAATATGGCCCTGCGCGTGGAGCTTTACGGTCTCTTCTTCATTTTGGTGAGCGTTCCGTCTGATACCTGTAGCCTCGTATTGGGCAATCGGCTTTCGACCGTATACCACCCGCGGTGTGATGTATCGGGTGCGAAGTCGTAACCGAGCCATGCTCTCATTGTTCTCTCTGAGAGAAGCCAGGAAAAAAGAGTGCTCTGGAACGGCTATTGCTTCATACGCCTTTTTATTTTCGCCGCATGATGTTTCGCCGAGAGAATGTTTTTATCTTCTATCTAAAGCGCAAGTGATCGTGTCCGTGTGCACCACTGTACTGTGTGTCACGTGTAAATAGTGCCTGTATTTTACACTGTAATTGCGGACTTGGTAGGTGTTGCCGCTAAAATGGCCCAAACGTAAACAGATCTACGCGAAAAAATAAAAAAGAAGAAGGTAATGTATTACAGAATACTAAACGAAGTCACTGTAAATTTCGTGCACTTGGTGTTATCTGTTAGTAGTGTCTATCTTTATATCCGGGTGTGGCATAAACCTCGCCGTTTTGGGAGCCTTTTCCTCTTTGGCCCCATATTTAATGCTGTGGTCGGATGGAGCTGGCTACAATCTTTCATTCGATCTCTTTTTTTTTCACCTGTCTCAGGAGGCACTGTGGTTTGCTTGGTCTCCAGAGAAAGAGGAGAAGTTTCAGATAATGCCAAGACCATTGCTTAAGCAAAGTATATATATATATAAATAGATACCACACGCGGCGAATGAAATAGCGTTTTTATCTCTAGAAACCAGCATCATCAACTTAAGCAACAGACGTTAGATGATTCGAGCATGTCATTCGAGCAATATGAAAAGCATGAGGGAAGGATCACTTTGTTTCGCCGCAAGACTTGAAAGTCGTCCGGGGCTGTCGGCAACTTTTGTGGTTTAATGATATCTGTAAATGGTTTTATCCGATGAGCTTCGTTTCGAAAGCACACCCTAGGAGCCACAATTGTAACCACCGGTGGAGTAGGTGCACTTGACCCTTGCAGAGGGAAAGAGTGTGAACCTATTTTCGGCGCTCGTAGTGCCTTCCAGCTGTCTCCCTGTTGTTACGCCACATTACGAAATGGCGGGGGGCGATGTATATTGTGCTGTGATGATTACGGGTCACGTTCAGTACCCGGGGTAGTACGGAGGCAGCACCAAAAAAGAGAGAAGCACAGAAAGTAAGCACGCCCAGAATCAGAAATCGTCCGTAAGTATTGGAAGCTGTACTTCATTTAATCCACTTTGAGAAATCACCTCTATGAAAGAACTTTCGTCGCATTTTCAGTAAGTGGAATTGCTGTACGTCGTGCAGACAGCGATCGGATGTTAACTTAAGCTGGGTGTCGTGTAGTCCAGGTCGTTGGTCCCTCCTGGTCTACAGCCGTACCGCGTAAATCTCTGAGAATTAATACGGTGTCATTGCTTCATTGGCGTGACATTCCATTTCGTCTTCTCGGGGCACCTTGTTGCTGTCTGCAGCATTTTAGTCTTAGCTTGCGTGGTTTATAACAAGACTGAGAGCTACTGAAGCTGTTATCTCTGGCTTCACGTCAGTCGGAACTTAACGCTCGCTTCTGAACCGTCCTGAGGTCACGCACACGAACGACAGAAGAAACAAGTTTCCAGCAGACCATACTGGACGCCGTTTAGGATACGGGAGAGTGTTTATGGAGCTACTTGTCGTACACCACGGCCCTATCTTCGTACATTCGTCCTTTCCAAGAACATCATTCAAATCCCAGTTACGCTGCTGTCGCGTGACATGGGCCAGACACTGAAAACCACTGTGGCTTTTAGATAGTCCTCGGTGGGGAGTGAGGCGTGGAAGCTTCTGGGTGCTTCCCCATTATCGCGTGCTTTCACAACAGACGTATTTGCGCGAAAGAGAAATTGCAAGCCTACCTTCCAGCAAACTTGCTTCCTCGTCTGCTGTATCGTTCTGTTCCACGGCCTAATGACAGGAACAGTGGTCTAATACACGCAGCGTTGTAGGGCCGTTTTCTCAAACGTCTCCCAGGAGGCGACAGAGTCGATTATTCGATCGGTGCTACGTCCTCTCTCCTTTCTGAGTGCACACATTTAAACATCGATGGTCCCCCTCGAGCCCCCCTTATTTTTTGGTGCAATGACAACGTCGAGATGACTTACGTCATCATCGTTCTAATTCCTTGTCCTTTCACTTTGAATAAAAGTTTTAATCTTTCACATACGTTTCAGGGCTTATCAGCTTTTCGAGGGCAGCAAAATGACAGTGTTCGATATCCTCAGGGTAGTGGACACGTTTACCTTAGATGCCGACATATTCGTGTGTGGCATTGCATTACTTGAAGCCTCAGATGTAAATAGAGCTGTATAGGTGTACAACAACAGTAGATTATGTAATGACGCTGTGGTGTGTTACCACCCTACCAGATTACTACGGTGTGAAATGAGTAATGTGGTTATGCAGTGATGGCGAACGTGGTGACCGAAGTTGGTAACTGTTCCGGCTAATCTTGAGTACATGATCCATAAGAAACTTCATACATAAACGAAGCCGATACGTGTATTGCACCCAGTGGGAAACGAAGCCGACGTTGTACGGTGTGTGTGTCATCAAGTAGGGAAGCTAAATATGGAGGTAGGCCCCCTTTCCACCTATAATAACATTACTCTAGACGCCAGAGAACAACTTCACCCGAAGGCAGATTGCTATGTGTACTAGTCAACAACCATGCGAACAATACAGAACTCAGGGAATAGTCTCTTCGGTGGCTAGTACTGTCCCAGCTCGTGCGTTTGTATTGCCATTCCATGCCCCAGCTCGTAAGCTGTCTTGAAGTTCCAAAAGTGCTTTCAGAGTAAAAGGCTTTTTGCTAGTTTTGCTCCAGCGTGCTCGAAGAGTTTTTTATTTGAAGCTGTGTAATGCACAGTTCATGTTGTCATGATCGATGTTAGCCACGTACGCCACAGCAGGAGGACAGGCTAGGCGCGCTTCACCTACATTCAATCACGTGCTTAAATTGTGGCATAAATGAACGTCCAGGCGAACTCTGCGCAGTAGCAATGTTAAGCCGTAGTTATAACGTACACGCTGCTGTCAAGAAATCGCGACTTCGGTATATACAGCGCTAAGCTACATTAGCGTCTTATACGGGGAGGAGGTAGTGGAGAGCGATTCATCGGGACTGAAAGTGTACACACGAACACACAAGGGAATGGTGATGAGTTGGAGCTATTTTCCGCCAATGAGGCAGACCGCTGCCACTTTTTCGTTCGGTATTATCGCGATTTGATGCTGATGAAGTGGGGATAAAATCGCAGAAGATCAAGAAGAAGAAGCTCAGCAAGAAGCCTGAACATAAAGCGGAAGTTCCAGGGAGCAACTAAACGTGCATTATAAAGCCGGAACACTGGAAAATATGATCTTATCACCTGATCCACACAACCTAAACAGCAGCGGTGAACACCTTCATTCTAACACCCATTGCAACGCATCAGTGTTCCGTGGTTGAACAGATTTAAGTTCAACGTAGAAGTATAGAGCAAAGTAGCTTCTGATACGAAATAGCTGTCAGTCTCTAGCATACGTGGACGAACGACAGGAAAATGATGGAGTTCTGTCGTGTCGTTTTGTCGTATAGAAAGACGTAGGTTCGCCCAGACGACAGCACTTTTGCTTTTTCTATTCGGCGGTCTTTCCTTTATTCACTGAATCCTATCGTAAATGAACATCTCAGTGTACCAGGTGCTATGGCAGTGGTGTTACATTAAGTCTGGTGTGAGCTTCAAACTGGATACACTGGAACAGTCCCATGTACAAGTGAAGTCTTTGAATTTTAAAGCGGAAATTTTTGAACAAGTGGTTCTGCATCCAACAGTGTTGGTACCGTCCACGCTACCTTCACGCAGAACGCTGAACAACATTAAGAAGGGCGGGTTGTCGATGTAATTTGGTTTCCTTTGTGCAGGCAAAATAATCCAGTGTCCTTGTCCAGTCTCAAATATATCCCTTTGCTTTTCCTGTGGCTCGTCGAAGGCGAGTGAAAATCTGATTTACTTGTTCATAACATTGATATCGATTGCAGTTTCCTGTTTCTCGTCCTGTCATTTAGAGCAACGCCAACGCATTACGTAGAAGCGAGATATTTGCCGGCCACAGTGGACAGTGCAAGGAGTCAGTCTGAACGTGTTATTGCTGAATGTTTCCTGGCCACAGACATTCGCTGTCCGATCGGGCATAATGCCCACCGTACGCGTCCGTTGTGCGCGGAAACATGTGTATGTATCGGAAGAAAACCCATCAAACATTTCCTCTCACATGCGTCCCCGCACGGGAACCGCTGTGGAAAGATGGAAGATGAGTTTTCGCTGTGGGGACAGCTATTCCCAAAGGGCTACACGTCTGTTTTCCCCAGGCTTTCTCATATGCACATCACTGCTGGAGACATCGCATGTTTCGTCATATATTGATGTAGGTTCCGCGCAAATCAGCGTCACTGGAATGCTGCAAGGAACGGAGAGGAAGCCCTGGAATGTTGCTGTCTACACGATACGGATACCGTTTCCGTGTGTATCGCGTTTGGTGTCGTTTATTTATTTGTGTATTTATTTATTCATCTACGGCGTAAAAATGACACTTTGGAAAGGGCGCCCCTCGACTATTGTGTTTTGTTTTGTTTTTTTTTTTCACCGGAAAGCTTTGTATTCTTTCACCAATACGTAGTCGCCATATGCCTTTAACAAGAGCATGGGGTAATCGCGTTGTGTGGAGTCTTGTGTAGTGCGTATACCTGTGGTGACGCAGTACTTTATTTTTGCTTTCTTTTTCAGCTGAGTAGAACTACACAGCGTTTCTCTTTTCCTTCTTTTTTGTGGCCCTGTTTGATAGAAAAGGTAAACAGGGAGCCGATCTCAGAACTTCCGAAAAGAGAAGTGGTCCGAAGGAGAGGCTCGAAGGAGAGGAGAGGCTCTTTTATTTCGTGCTAGCCATCTGTTTGAAGTTGTATCTGTGTTGGTGGACCAACAACGTGCAGAAAGAACAACAAAATATCGTGAAAAGGTTTACTCCATGTATTTCAATGGCCTATATAGGGCCCGTCTCTGTGAAGTCAAGGGAAACCTGTGTGTGTACCACTTTAATATGTCTGCACACAGATGGTCCAAGAGTAAAAAATGGCACATTAAACATCATACCATGATGTTTGATATGATACATGTTGTATACAATATGTGTGTAGAGGCGTTAAACTGATGTAATATTTGGAGTCCCTGGTGGTTGCACAGTGAAATGGTCCCCATATAGGTAATTGAAATACATGGGATCAACATTTTCCTGCAGGTCCTTGAATCATGCAAAATACAGTGATAAAACTTCAGATAAACGGCTATCACTTTGCAAATACAGTATACCTTTCCGCTATAAATATATTTTTCCGCTTCGATCAGATCAGACTGTGTAATACCTCCAGTTCTCCCCGTTGTAAAAAATAATAATAATAACAAAAATAAAGGACAGTGATGATCTCTATGTATTGATCTTTGTAGGCACTTAGCGAGGAACCCATTCATTTGCGACTGCAACCTACGATGGCTGGCGCTGTACCTGCACAAGAATCCAGTGGAGACGAGTGGCGCACGGTGCGATCATCCCAAACGAATGCATCGGCGTCGCATCAGCCAGATGGGCGAAGGCAAATTTAAATGTAAAGGTACACGTTTCGTTCTTTCATGCTCTCCAGCTGTCCAGACTCACGTACAGGGCGTCTTGGAGGCCGAAGGCGGGTTGTGTGGTCTATTCTAATCTGGAGGACACAAGCCTTTTTCTGCTTGTGAACTCAAGTTTATGTTCAGGATTGTTCACTCTGGCTAACTTTTGTACTTCGACCGACTTCCTTCGACAGGTGCGGAAGAATATAGAACTCGGTTAGCGGGAGAGTGCATCATAGATCGGGAATGTCCAGAAAATTGCGTCTGCGAAGGGACTATCGTCGATTGTTCTCGAAAGAATCTCGCAGATATTCCAAACGATCTTCCAATGTTTACAACAGAACTGTGAGTGTAAACCCATTTTCCTTCGCGTCGTTTTTTGTTTCATTTTTCTTCCTGTTGTGACCTCTTTTGCCTTTTATTTCAACTCACCAAGAAACGTTGTTATCGCGTTACAAGTGCGCGTTATAAATCCTATTAATGAGAACTCATGTATGCACATACTTTATATTCCCACAGGCGGCTGAATGACAACAGTATAGCTAAAGTTCGCAACAGCGGAGTTTTCAAGAAGCTACCAAATCTGAACAAGTTGTAAGTGCTTTAGTTTTACGAATATTCTCTCAACAACAAATGACAGAAACTAGAACCTGACTCACAAGGTGTAACGCAACAGTCAATTATCGCATCATAATTGCAGAGACCTGCGTAATAACAAGATAGCGGATATTGAAGACAACGCGTTTCTCGGCGCTGGAGCACTGTCAGATTTGTAAGTTTAGCGCTTTCACGCTTCCTGCTGACGTGAGCTAATTACGTGTTTGAAATTTTAGGCTGTTAACGGAAAATAAATTGAAACATGTACGCCCGAAAATGTTCGCTGGACTGGCAAATATCAAGACACTGTGAGTATTAATTGCATTGCAATATTTCAAATAGTGTGTTGTATGCGTTAATTGACAATGTCTTGTATTGTAACACTAAAATAGCATTGATGTAAGACACAATGCTTTGCCCCAAAATGCTGCTTATCTACTTATTTTATGCTGTAGACTGAAGAATGCTCACTATTAAGCAGCGGTTCTTTGTTTCTTTCTTTTTTTTTTTCTAAAATGCGGTGTAATACGAGTATTTATACGTTACTGTAACGTATTAGAGGTTCCTACGTTCAGGCTTAAATTTAATTCCCTTCTAAAGGGGACAGAAAGTAAAAGCAGTAAAGAAGAGCTGTTTGAACGGCAATATGCGAATAAGGCCTACTGGCACCTTGGATCCAAAATTGAAATTCCAGATGGTGGGAAGATTGGAAAAGACAGGTAGGCAGAGGGCATACGCAAGAACTCTACCTCAGAAGACAGGTTTTTGTGGGGGTGCGTGCGTGCGTACTATAGTGATATGAGGCTACAACCTCCAGTATGTGTTACTGCAAAACGGTCTTTGTCACCCGATGATACAAGATGTTATCAATTCAGTTATCTCGAGATGTATCTGCATCTGGGTTTTGGACGTGGGACTTCCACATACAACAGGGCATGTAATCTAGAAAGGACGAGCGTAGAAACGAGCGAAGAAACGAGCATTTTAGTCTCTCGAATCTTTCGATAGATCACATAGATACACCTGAAAGATGTACCGAGGGGTTGCTCGGTACTGAGCACACTATAATTAAACTAAACTTGAATGTTATGTCCTGTAGTGTGTTGTGCCCGTGTAGTTCCTGAAGTTGTTGCGCATGTGTATAGCAACTGTCTCACGTGTGGCTTTGCATGCGTTTGTTTCAGGATGCTGCGAACTAACGAACTAACGAGTATTACTAATGACACCTTCGCTGACTTGGACTCTGTGCGCCTTCTGTGAGTCGGTACCTCACTTGAGCCCTTTAAGTGTGTTTTTGTCTTGATGGGTTCCTGACCAGAAGCATTAAGATATTGCACTATGAAGTTCAGTATGGATATATTTTCTTAAAAATCACATTTAAACTATCTTCGTTCGCTCACAATAAGCGCACCAAAGCGTGAAATGGATGAACTACGCTCATATATACAGGGTGTCCACCAGAATGTGCAACGGGCCTATTAAATTCTGGAACGTGCCCTAACCAAAAATAACAACTTGGTACATGATCGTCCCGATGGGGCCCACGTTCTGAGCAGTTTGAAACATTATTTAGCTAATTAGTGTAAAAATCACGTTTGTTCATTAAAATATTGATGGGATACCATTTACAGACTTCTAGGGACCCGCATATCATGGTCAAAATACCACACTCGAGCGTCCAGCGAGTCTGCATGCTGTCAGCGTGGGAAACGATATCTCGGGGTAATACCATGTGCGATAAAGAGCAAAAGAATGTAAAAAAAATGCTTTGTTTCACTGGTGTAGTCGTGCGTTTCAACAAAGACAGACCATCTTTCGTACAGAATTACCCTCTGCAACAGCATAGCCAGCATAAAGGAGTAGGCATTGCTAAACTACCGCTTCTTTGACACTTTCAGTTCTGCCACCCATTGCCGTAGAGATTTTGAAACCCGTGATTCCTGCGGCCGAAATGATGGGTTGTGCGTGGACTGCGCTTTTATTATTATTATTATTATTATTTTAACTCCCGAACAGGGTAAAAGAGAGGTACTGACTTCTTTCATTCTTGTTGTCCGTGCCATTTATCGCACCTGGTATCGTCCCGAGACATCGTGTCCATCTGTGTCATCGCGTCGAAGTTCCCGCGTTGACAGCGCGCAGCGGTTGGCGCGCACGGGACTATTCTTTCGGCTCGGGCGATTCTTCCCGTTTTGCAAACACAAGGTAAGGTAAACTAAGAGAAATTCGCAGGACGCGCGTGTGGTGTTTTTGACTATATTATGCGTGTCCCTAGAAGTTTACAAATGGTACGCCACCAATATTTTAATTAACAAAAAGTTAACGCAATTTTTACACTACTTACCGAACTACTGCTTCAGACTGCTCAGAACGTGAGCCCCATCGGGACGATGTGTCATGTGTACATGTATTTTTGGCTTTGGCACGTTCCCGAATTTAATAGGCCTGTTGCACATTCTGGTGGACACACTGTATAGTCAACTGACATGAAGACACCTTGTAGATGACGTCAGTGATCCCGAGTTGAAGCTCTGGAGAGCGGAGGTGTGACTGTCACATCACCGTTAACGAAATAGTACCTAGTTCTATGAATATTATAACTGATGTCTGCACAAATTATAGACAACTGCACATTTGAAAGATTGCGGGAAAGTGACGGCTTGCCTCCATAACGGTCGCTGTAGCCGAATGCGGCGATTGTTCGTTCTGGGAAAGCAACTGAAGTACGGTTTATTGAGTTTAGGACTAGTTCCAAAATCTTTCAAAATTTACTTTTCCAGCAATGAGATACCGCATCAAGTGGTTAAAAAAATATATCGAGCAGGTGGACACTTATGTGGCTTCGCACATGGAACATCGTACACCGTAACTGTGACTAAGTTATCTTCGGAGACTGACGAGGGTTCACAGTTACAGAGCTTCCGGCACGAGCTCACGACGTCATTCTCGTAGAAAACCACTTGCAGTAGAGGCTATGGCGACGTGCAACGAATTGCGGGAGAGAGGCCGAATCAGTCTTTAGGATCGGTTTGTTATGTCGAGGAGAGTTTGGCGCGCAACATGATGAATGCGGGGGTTTCATTATTCACGAAGAATCCACGGCATGGCATGACTTCTGGTCAGAGGCTCTTTAGTGTCGAGGTGCTTGAGATTGACTAACCAGGCTTGTGGTGGTGCTTTTGGCACGATATGGCGCGCAATAGCGGGCAAAAGTCGTGGGATCGCTAATACGCAAACCATGAGGTATTATACACACTGTATTAAAATGCCGCGTTGAAAAAAGAAAAAGCAGGAACACGAGCAATGAGGGCAATCGGCGCACCGCGCAACGTATGACTTGGAAGTGAAATCACAAAAGCGCGATTACTTTTTTTTTCTTCTTCTTCTCTCTCGCTCTCTCTCTCTCTCTCTTTTCTTTTTTCTTTTTTTGAAGCGGAGTTCTGATCTGTACTCACGTGTTGTCCATAAGAAGTACCTAGTCTTTCGACTGAGAGGTTTACGTATTCTTCGATTTCAGAACCAAAGCGCTCTCTACGACTTGAAACTCAAGAACATGTTACTTTCAAATCTCCTGTCAGCTCGCTTGCATGTCGTTGTTGTAGTCACGCAGTAAAATCCACGTATGATGCGGAGGGGACAGAAGCTGTAGAAATATGTATACTCCCAGAGTGTGCATGGGTAAGTGGTTCACAGAATAGCTAAATTGGTAGCCGATAGACGCCATGAGAGCCGGGCTTAATGAATGAAAAGAGAGAGAGAGAAAGATGCCATGAGGTCAGAGAGCTAACTATTTTTGGTTTGTTCGTTCGTTCGTGTTCATCTTGTTTTTCACAGTGTTAACCAGCCCAGTGCTATACAAGCATAGCTTGGTTTTATGTTACATATACCGCGCAACGCTCAATGCTCTATTTTCAACCAGTCCTTCCTTTCAACGCAGGAAAACGACTGTACTCTTTTGTGAGTAAGGCGTACTGACATCAGCGACTGGAATGTCAGTATAAAAGAAAGACGAATGGCACGATCGTCAGGACGAAAATGGCATTAGACACATATGTAATTTTCTTTGACAATGTAGCCCGGTTGGAATTGGAAATCTGCTTACTCCGAGAAGGCAGCTGTTGAGGTTGCCACACCTTTACTACGCATCGCAGAAATCCGTAGCCTCAAACGTCGTTTCCCCTTCACATTCTCGTCACACACTGTCAGCGGCACATTGGATAGAGAAAAACATTGATCGAAAACATTCTGGGGTAGATCCTTCAAAACAGTCAGCCCCTTAAGCGAGCGAGTAAAGGTTACCCCCAGGTCTGTTCGGCATCGTGCAATTACCACGTTTTCAGCGTCGGGAATCGTGAGCAACTGTAGATAGCATCGAAGGCGTGCTGTCAGCGTCTTGTTAGCGGTAGGCCTGGAAATCGAGTGAAGCTGTCTTGTACAGTCGTAAATCATGGCATTTATCCGCCCCCCTTCGTGCTTGCTGGCCTCTGCTGGCCGATGCAGCACAAAAAGACCTCATTGTTTAACAACAGTCGTTCGATTTCCGTTTCTGGACTGCCCATGTAGCCACTCTAAAATAGTTGAGCTTGTCTTAGCAGTTGGAAACCATTGAAACGGGCGTCGGCTGAAGTAGAAAGCGCCACACAATGGAGGACGCAGTTGCGAAGACGCATCAGTATGGTGTCGAACAGAGGGAATAAAATAATAAAAAAAGAAACGGTCAGGTTTCATGCTGCTATAGTTTTGTTCCGGTTAGGCTGACTCGGAAATCACAGCGGCTCGCCAACTGGTTCTGCAGCCGGTTCAGTGCGGCCATTATGCCCCAGAAAATGGCAGATCATTGGTTCTACAGCAAAAACAAATACAAAGCGCATATAAAACTGAATAACGGGGGTATAGAAAAACGTGGGCGAGATATCGCCGACACCAGACTTTGTCATCCAAACCGTGCATTCGATGTCTATAAAACAAAGCACTTTTGCAGCAGCGTTCATCTGTCCGTTATTACGCTGAGGCTCACGGTAATGCAAGTATTAAGCAACAAGTGCCAAATGTGACTTGCGAGCCATAGAGCTGACCTGAACTTTTTAACTTGTCGTATGTCTTGTACAAAACAATGAAGCGAAATGAGCAGCTGCTCGGCTGCTTTTGCGCGCAGTTGACATGACCAAAGACCCTCCTGAACCGTTACACTGTCAGCCGCGGTAGCCGCTATTTTGCTTTTTCTCGTCCAGCTTCACACGCATCCTCAAAATTTGGGTTCAAGTTCGCAACCTGCATGCAAGTCACCCACATTAGTCCAAATGATGTTTTTTTATTTGTTCCTGATGCGCCTCTCCGATATGCAACGCGATATACGCAAACCGTAGCGCACCACCAATGCCACTTTCATAGCCGGTTGCTATACTCACAAGTTCTACTTCCCGTATTGAGCAATCTAATTCCCGGTGTTCATTGCAGGTCTCTGTACGATAACAAAATCAGATGCATAATGCCCGGCTCGTTTGAGCGAATGAGTTCTTTGTCTACCCTGTAAGTACAGCGCGTTTATACTTGGTCCTGCCTGTGAAAGTTGGCTAATTCTATCTTTGTCTGCTGCGTAGAAATCTTCTAGCAAACCCGTTGAATTGCAACTGCCACCTGAAATGGCTTTCGGATTGGCTGCGCAAGAAGAATATAGTCACTGGAAACCCGCGCTGTCAGTCTCCAACGAATCTCAAGGATATTCCTATTCAGGATGTTGAATCGAAAGATTTCGAATGCGGAGGTGAGTATAGCGATCTCTTACCCACCTCTTAAGCACAAAAGCTTGCAACATACTGTTTTCCTTCTTCTTACATATAGAGCCCGGCGAACGTTCTGCTGTTCAACTGAACGAACACTAATTAAAGAAAATTTGTTCACTTTTTTTTTAATTACAGATTTCCGCACGAATTGCAAATGGCATGTGGAAAGATTTCGTACTTTTTTAAATAAAAAATCTGTTAAAAAGGGGCAGAAAACCTGCGTATACAGAATGTTAAGCGGTTGCTGAGTGTCGATTCACTTGGCAGCAGCTGAGTACTGAATATAGATACGATTCATTTCTTTCCCTTTTTACCCGCTAGTCCAACCTTAGGGTTTCCAGCTATTTTTTATACGTTCGAAACAGTAGGCCGCAGAGAAAGCTCTCATTTTTACGTTTTTCTCCGAATACTGAAACCGTTAGTATGGATCAGTAGGCTGCGGCACCCGTACATATCCCGAAGTGATCTGAGATTGCTGTACCTGATGGGTGACTCCATCGGTGCTATCCGTTACGGACTGTTTCAGGTGTTCTACGAAGTCGTTTTCTTTCTGAGGGTGCGCTTTCTGCGCAGTGGAAGTTTCTTCTCTGCTCATTATAGAGATTGATGGTGAATGTGTGGAAAGATGATCTTATCTTGGGTGGCAGTGAGGAGTGATCGTTTACCGACACCTACGAACTCTCACGACTTTCCCAGAGAGCGGCCTCACTTGCGCTTTCGTCCGTCATTGCTCTTTCACCCAGATTGGCCAGAATAGTTTTATTTCGCGGTAAGAGGACATAAATCTCTATCTTAATTGCCGCACTTTCACAGAGTAGCTTCGAATACAGGGCGATCGGTGGCAATAAATCAAGCTATCGCGCTCACGTCCTCCACGCCAATTTGAGTCGCATCTGGGCGTTGTTTGCGTGGGCATGAGACCCGTGGATTGAATTTCCAACTGAAGTACTTACCTTTTGTGACCTTTCCTCATTTTGGCAGACTCCGATCTCTTCGAGGGATGCGGCTCCGACAGCACTTGTCCCCATGGCTGTACCTGCAATGGAAACGCTGTTCACTGTTCTCGTCAGCGCCTCAAGGTCGTTCCCAAAAATATTCAAGTGACAACAACTGAACTGTGAGTTGAAAAACGTGTATTCATTTGGGCTCCATCACAGCTGTCGAATACGCCGGTGATCACTCTTGTAATGGTTTCACATGATCTGCAACGCCCTGTGGTTTGCCCTAAAGCACGGCTGACACTCTCAGTATATACGATGCGTGGTGCACACGTTTTAACAGTAACCAGCATTGTCTGACGCGTACCTAAACAGTTTACACCTCAATATTTAGTCGGTTTGTGTTCGTATAATAAACCAAACTCTGACCAGTCAAGATTTGTGTGACTCCAAAGGCCCGCCAAATACAAACAAACCGGATTTTATTATTTGTGCTTGGCAAGTCAATAGCACTGCAAGTGACAGCATTGTGTGGAATATTTCTAGCAGCAAACACGGAACAGTTGTCCCCCTGCATGGGGTCTGTAATTTAAATGGACCGTCACTAATTATGTGCTTGCTGGAATCTAGAGCTCGGGTCAAGTAACCCGGGCCGGCTCAGTAGTTGCCACGTAACACTTTACAGTACTTAGCTACATGCAATCACCAAAATATTATGGGAGCATAATTACATCAATTAGTCATCCGTAATTATAACGTACGTCGAGCGGGAGCGGGACTTCTAGGGAGGTCGTCGCAAGTGACGGTTTTCTACAGCTAGGCCCTGCACAGGCCTTCGCACCCCAGCTAAGTACTTACCTGTAGCGGAAAAAGAAAAGAAACGGCACAGATGAAAGAATGAAATCCTAACGTTCACTGTGTTATCGATGCCGATAATGAAATTAGTGCCACTGGTGGGAGCATATCATCTCTTCTGTTATCAGAATAGGAGGCATACTCGGAATGACCCTAGAACGATACGTGATATGTATTTCTAACTCCAAGACCGCCTGGGAACAGAACAAAGACGGGGCGGTAAGTGGGCACGGCTACGGAACGTAGTGTTCTTTCATGGTTCATGTGTGCACAGCGTAGCAACCACCCAACCAAAGATAGATAAAAAGGTACTGAAACCAGATCTCTTTTTAGGTAGTGGTTTGTTTCTCTTGTTTGCGATTATCTGTGTGGCGACAAAGGGAGGGTATCGTTACTTCATCCCTGCCCCAGAAATAAAGTTGCAGGACTTTCACTGGCCATTAGCGGGGCAACTTCGTCGATCGTTAATCCCGTTTGCTTATCGGCTGGGGATGCTTCTGCTCCTTGTTTAATTAGACGCGACACGCCCGGAAACGGCAGTCATTCCAGTAAATGCCGGAGGGACTTACCAGATGGACAGGGATGTTGAACGTTGCTTGTTTGCTGCTCGATGCCGCCTTTTTTTGTATTATTATCTCCGTTAGCGCCGCGTAACGACTATGGCTATGAGTGGCGGTGACAGCTGGGACGAGAGTGAAACATGTAGGTTTGTGTGCGCACCAAAACGGTTCACACACTGTTTTACAAAAAATAAGACCATCTTTTTCCGAAAAAAAGGTGCGCATGGGAAATACAGTTGCAGTGTGTTACCTGCAATGTGAAAGTAGGCACAATTTATTTTTTCTTTTGCGCCTATATGAGCCTAGTTAGTAATTTTCTAATTTTAAGGATTAGAGCCAAAATATCAATGAAAAGGTGTAAGGGAACACGATTGATTGTATCTCTGCGGGGTCATTTTTGTGTGTGCGTGTGTGTGCATGTATCTGCACATCTGTATAGTAACTTTCCTGTTGGAAATGACAACGCTGTAGCTGTTGGAGGCGCACGACGAGCGCATTGATCACAGCGCTGGTGGCGCCAACGCAGTGACGCGGATTCTTATCTTGCTGCAAATTATTATTATTTATTTTTTCACCGGCGCGCTGCTAGATCTGACGTGCGATAAACCGGCAAGTACAACCATGCATTCTGCTTTTTTTTTCTGACTTAGTCCTGAAAGAACATTTGTTGGTGGCTATATACGAACGCCTTAGACTAACTCCCAAACAGGTCCCCTTTGCGCTGGTACGCAACTTACATCTGTACATGAGCGGTGGCTGTCCGAACTAGCTTCAGGAATCTCACGACAGGCAGACTCGACTTTCGCTTTAAATGCATCTTGCGTTGTCCTTTCGTGTACACACCCGAGCTTGGACGTAACCCCATAAAAAGAAGTCCAAGGAGGTCATGTCTTGGGGCCATGCAGGCCGTGACGCGAGTTCAAAATGTCCTAGTCATTGGTTGGGATACATTGTGTCGAGGAATGCTAGTGAATGGTTGTAGTTGGTGGTAGCAGATAGAGTCACCAGAAGCACCATTCTACGAGATGTACGTTTGCGAAGTCGTCCACGTTTCGGTTTAGTCGCTGCGTCCAGCTTTGAGGC
Source organism: Ornithodoros moubata (assembly GCA_029532675.1). Taxonomy (NCBI): domain Eukaryota; kingdom Metazoa; phylum Arthropoda; class Arachnida; order Ixodida; family Argasidae; genus Ornithodoros; species Ornithodoros moubata. The sequence continues at coordinate 5,746 of JARGYV010081106.1, read as the reverse complement.
AAGGGAAACAAATTACCCGTAAGATCTACAAGTTGCAATCAAGTGAATAAAATATGCTCTACTATTGTTAGCGTATGCCTGATTTATGCGTACTGCTTCTAATGTATGAGTTACTGTGTTCATTTGAGACGCCAGTGGAAAAGTTGATGCTATGATTTTCACTTGTGCCGTCGGAAACGCTTCTAACGTGGTTTATTTCGCAACTTCAGAAAGCCTTTTACGATGCTGTACCATGCAGGCGGTTTGACAAGGGATCGCGTGTTTACGGGAAACGGTAAAGCGACATGGGAAAAACCGACTTGAAAAGTAGAGAGAAAGCGAGAGTTTGATTTCGTGTATTCGCTCTGATTTGCATTTCGCTGCAGGTACCTAGACGTGAACGACATAGCTGTAATTCCCAAGGAGCTGAACCTGCTGAAAGACATCACACGACTGTAAGCACAATCCCATTTTCGCGCATTCCCATCGCATGTTTCTTGCTGCTCTGACTGTTTACTGTCTTTTGTGCTTCTTTTTGTTGTCGTCTTCCTGCAATGGCTTAAATGATATGATATATAAAGGTTGTTGCAGGAATGCAACGTCCTATACACACTGTGTGTTTTGCAGGGACCTTAGTAATAACCAGATTTCGGTGTTGCCAAACAACATATTTTCGAATCTGTCAAAGCTTGCTACTTTGTAAGTATTACAGATTTTTTCCAGCTCTGTAGGACACATTGCGATATCTTTAGCACTCGTGCATTTGACAACTGAATATTTTGGTGTGTCCGCATTTTGCTCTACTCAGCCGCGTTTCGTTTTATCTAGAATAATAAGCTACAATAAGCTCCAGTGCATCCAGGTTGACGGTTTCCGAGGCCTCAAGTCGCTCCGTATTCTGTAAGGTCTTTTCCTTAGCGTCCCGCTAATCTGTGTGTTCGTATGACATGTCCTTCGTGTGCACTCAGATCGCTACATGGAAATGACATCTCTATGATACCAGACGGTGCTTTTAGGGATCTCCAGTCGATTACACATATGTAGGTATACCTTTCTTTCATATTTCATCGGGTAATTGATACAAGCCTTGCTAGGACACCAAACTCTTTCAATTATCCCTTGTATGCTGCAGAGCATTGGGAGCCAATCCCCTCTACTGCGACTGCAACTTGCGGTGGCTCTCTGATTGGATCAAGAAGGATTACATTGAACCCGGGATCGCCCGTTGCTCTGAGCCCCATTCCATGAAGGATAAATTGGTTCTTACGGCGCCGTCCAACCGCTTCGTCTGTACTGGTAAGCTTCTGCTCACAAATTTCGGCTATCGTAATTTCTCATATGCATGCTTTGGCTGACCCAGATGCCAACATTTCTCTCCAGCGTATAGGCTGCTTCTATTGAAAGGACAGTTCCGAACTTCTTAACTGTGCGAGTGGGCGTCTGGCTTACCGGGCGACAATTCAGAGAAAAGCCCAATTTTGTTGCAGGACACATAGGCATGATGCGGGATAAAATGCAGTTTTCGGTCACGTGATCGGTCCATGTAACCTTTTTTCATGTATAAAGTCAGCGACAGTATGAAAAACGAAAAATAAAGAAGCGGCGGTTCAGTGTGATGGAAGAAATCTGGCCTTCTACAAGCGTGCACGAACCGCCCTGTATGCCAAACTGTGGATGGCGTTCACAGTCTTTTGGATATGACAGGGATGACCTTGTACTATCAGCAAAGCGGGCCGAGCAAGGTCGGTGGTGGGCGCAAATGAGGTGCTGTTTGCCGGCGACTGGTAGACTGCTGAGGTGTATCTTTTGGATTGCTCGCTACAGTTTTGTGAATGGGGATGAAGTATAATAATCCTATATAAAGTACCGATATATATATTTTTAATTCGGTGCTGCCGGTGTTGCCGTAAGGCAACTATGGCCATGAGTGGCGTACACGATGGAGACAGGTTGACAGGAAGGAGGAGGACACAGGGAATTAGTTTGCTTCCTGGGCCGATTTCAAGGGGAACTGGGCCGACGTACGTCTGGGAAGTCTGAGGGATGCCCAGGCAAAACCCTTGGCAGTACAGCCATCGGTGCGATTTGAACCTATGAGAGCCGGTGGGATTTGAAATCTAGAGCATGAAATGAGTATCGCCTTAGCCCACTCGGCCATGCCGGTGGTGAAACTACCAATATGAGAATTCAGTGCACAAGCTTGCTATCATCAATCAATTCTCTATCTCTCTATCTACCTCCTCCTTATTTTTTTCCCCTCAGCGCACCACATGTTCTCCCACTTTGGCAAACAATTTTTTCTGTGGTTGCATAGGACGTTTACTATTGCTACCACTTTACTCACTTTGTATGTTCTCCCGTCTTGATGATTCTATAGCTACGAGTAGTCTTCAGAGCTAGAAAGGGACTAGTGAGGTTGCATTATTGTCCTTAGATGTATTTGGATCATGGATTATTTTTGGATCATGACGTAGCCCACAGCACTGGATGGTATTGCTGTTACAAGAAGCTTGTCAAAATTATTCTTCATTGTTTCACAGTACAACTCAATCGTTTCGCTCTACAGAGCCATTAGCGTCTGCGTGTTAGATATAAGTATACCTATGTTTAATCCCACATCGAGCGACCCACGTCTCCAATGTCTTCTACTTCGTAGCAGCCGCGTTGTTCAACCTATCAACAGTTCCTCCTAATGTCCCTTCGTCGTCATCAGGGATAGCAAGCTGACTATTGTGCGGCTGACATCCCCTTCTTTGCCATCAATAAACACATCCTGCCCCGCGTTTGTCAGTATCAGTACCAAATGGTGTAAATTTAGGATTTAGTTTCGGAGGAGGC
>JARGYV010081049.1:0-21695 GCA_029532675.1 Ornithodoros moubata | reverse complement strand
AACCATCCCGCTATCATTCATAATTAAAAAGTCAATTAGTGCAAATTAATTAAGACATCGTTAAAGGAGGCCGCCTGGTGCCTCAAAGAACGAGTCCTCTTGCACAGAACATATCACCGTTGATTGCATCTAAAAATAATAATTATCCGATTTATGAAAAATCTGTTCACACTTAGCGTGGACACCCTGTATATACGTATATGCAAGAACTGTGGAGAAGGAGGTCGGACGGACGCGTAAATATATAAGCAAATAGAAAAATGAAGCGCGAACAGCAGTAGTGTGGGAGTAATAGACAAAATATTTATTAGGGGCAGCTTGAGGAAATTTAAAAGTCGACATTTCGACGGTGGCGCCGTCTTCGTCAGCCCTGACGTGAGTCCTTCGTCAGTCCTGACGAAGACGGCGCCGAAGACCTAGTAGCCATCGCAAGAATGGGAGAGCGGCCCCTGTGAACAATCTCGATTTATTTTCGGACGCTTCCTCCGTACGCCATGCAGACAGGCATAAAGCAGGTGACGACAACGGGAGTCAACGACAAACCGCGTATTGGCTTACTTCTATTCAGCTGAACTTTTACTGGTGCTCGGTAAACGGGGAAAAGGCTATTGGGATTGCGGTGGGGGGTTTCTTAAAAGCCGTAGATGCAGTAGCTCTGATCATTCTAGCAATATTTTACTACTTACTACTTAGCCCTTATTTTCAACCCGAAACGAAAGACAGAAAAAGGCTACAGATTACCAAAAAAATTTGAAAACAATTTACTGATAACTGGGAGACCCGTCTCTTTGATACGTTTGCAAATCTTATAGGATGTCGTTACGTCATAATCTGCAACCCAATATATAGAAAGTTCGTTCAACTGCTCTCAGATTCACGGCCCACTTCCTACAGCACAGACCCTTTTACAGACTCCCGCGATTGCTGCATTCGCATTCCTCGTACAACTGGGATGAACCGCATACGGTTGGGTGCAGATATCGTCTGTTACACAACTCGGAATCCTATTATCGACCCAGTGTATGCCTCCGATCTCGGCATCATTCCGCACTTTTCAATATGAGCTTCCTTGCGCTTTATCTCGTGCACGCTTTCTGGAGTGTCGACAGAGCTGGAATAAACATCTCCCCACTGCTCTGTACATGCGTTCCCAACTCTCGACGTGAGAACGGTTTGGATAAAGTCGTCGTATATAGGAATCAAACACCAAGCCTGGAAAGTGCACACACATTTCCGAAAAGCCTGTTCAAGCTCTGCTTGTGTACAGCGCGCTGCGTTGGTGTATATGAAGTGGACCATTGTCGAATCCGTTTCGTCGCAGTTGTATAAAGTGGTCCGTCTGCTTTTCAAATACGATGCGATGCAGACGGAAGCGCAGTAATGGAGATTGAAAATTATTTGCTGTTGGTGAGTTTGGAAGAAAGCATGAGTGCGTGAAGAAGAGATTGAGTTGTGCAAAGCGCTGGCATGTACACGGTATTTGTATTTGTTTGCAACCGGCCACATACCAGTTACCCTTTTTAAAAGAAAAATGTGTTTTACAGACGACAGCCACATCGGGGTTTCTGAAAGCGCTAAAGAATAACAGTGTATTTCCTATGATATAGGGGCATTCGCAACAAGGAACGCCTGGGAAAACAATTGTGCGCATGCATCGCAGTAAATATATGCGAAGCCAAGCACTGCTACAAAAGCCGTATTATTATGGTATGAACACCGCTTTTTTTTTTTTTTTTGCACTTACTTCATTGACAATGCTTAGCAGTATTATTCGGTCGATCTGCTGGGCTTGATTTTATACCCTTTTGACGCTACTGTTTTACAGCACCTTATTTAACTTGTACGAGGGTTGGTTAAAAAGTTCCCGGACTGATTTTCTGACCACCAAAAGGCAGTACGAGGGTGCGGTGGCCCCATGTGGGAGATGTGGCCCTGGCCAATCGGAGTGCCGCGTGGTGTCACCCGATCTACTCCGAGATATTACCCATTTTATGGTCACAGGCAAGACTCCGTCTGTGACCTCCTCAAGGAGCCACGGGATAACCCAAACTTCATGTCAAGGATCATTACTGGTGACGAAGGTTGGGTCTACGAGTACGACCCTGAGACCAAACAGCACTCATCGCAGTGGAGAAGCCCACGATCTCCAAGATCATAGAAGGCGAGGCACGTCAGAAGTGCAACGGAAAGCATGCTTATAAGTTTCTTCGACATTCGAGGTACTGTGCACCAAGAATTCATCTCTGCCGGTTGCACTGTGAACTCTGAACTGCACTGCAAACTTTTGAGTCGCCTTAGAGAGAACGTTTGGCGAAAACGTCTACAACTGTGGCGTGAACGAAATGGGGTACTTCACCACAACAATGCTCCCTCACAATTGTCATTGAAAACACGGGAGATCCTTGCACGTAACGGCACGGTTGTCGCTCCCCACCGCCCGTATTTGCCGAACTTTGCCCCCTGCGGATTCATCCTGTTCTCAAGGCTGAAGTCGCGGCTGAAGTTTGGCCGATTTGACGACGTACAGATCATCCAGGTGGAATCGCTGAAGGTGCTCCACCAGGTGCGAGAACAAGACTTCAAGGAAGCGTCCCGGCAATGATACCGGCGCTGGGGGCGATGTGTAGATACCCAAGGATCTCTTTGGGTACCTAGTTTAAAGGGGATAGGACAGAAATTTGAATAAATGATTTGGTTGCATTTTTATAGGGCTAGTCCGAAAACTTTTTGATCAACCCTCGTTCTCACATTAAAAAAAGGGGCTTATAAATGCTGTAATGAAGTGAACTATACTTTTACCATACACTCTCTCCAAAGAGACCGAAACAAATAAAATAAACAACGAATCTAGCTGTATAGACATCGCACTTGCGAAGATGCATGTCACTTATTTGTGATTCGCTATCATCATCATCATTTAGTCGTCGTCGTCGTCGTCGCTATATCTCTTTGTCAACTTTGTTTTATTTTTGTCTGTCGATTTATTTACCTTAATCCGCATCAAATGTCGCAATGAATTGAACAGACTTTTTTATTTATTAAAACCAAATCATATAGAGCCATAACACCACAGAGATCAGTCTTGAATACGACGACGACAAGACCTTCATATCGATCGTTATAACCAAACCGACAACCATTAGGTCATGAATCTATGAAAAGCCGCAAAGTCACGGAGGCAGCGATCCTTATTGGTGACGTGTCCAAGGCCTAAATCTGCCAATACTGCGAATAAGCACAATCTAAGACGCTGATCTATACTACACACCCTTGCCCCATACTCTCAAATCTATCTAGCGTACAGATTCAAACGCTTGACTTCCCTCTATCCTTGTCTTACACTATCAGCCTCTCTACAGACATCCCAAGCCTGCAACTTCCAAACCAACAGTTCATCATGCGAGCGGAGTCTGATTGCATTCCTGTCGCGAAGGCGACCTCGCAACAGCCCTCGCCTCCTGCAATACTGCGCGCTTCTTTATGAATTTATTTCAAATGGTAAGCTTCCATTACAGAAGTTGAAAACTTCGCCAAGACATCGCCTGCAGTTGGCGCAGCAATTCCTTTTTCAGAGCTGAACTGGAAGGAGCCGTGGCGCGGACGAAATGACTTCAAATGGCTCTGAGAGAAAAACACGCCCACTGCACTTGTGTGCGCGCGTGTTTAGGGTCTAAACGTGAACTCACAACTAATTATAGACGTTCGCAATGGGTTCCTCTCGAGATGGCGACGCGACCGTCATTTTTGTGCCGAGTGTACAATGCTTTAGTCCGCACCCTGCAAATGATCCCTTGCCGCTGGATCTTAAATGGTATTTAAAATTGCTCAGAATGGATGGGTTGAGTACTAGGGCCTTAGTTGAAGATTCTGCGGATATGCGATTGAATCGCAAGCTGAAATCTTCTGGTATATTTTCTGGTCCTTCCGTGGCACAAGAGAGCGGACCACTTATATTGCCAACATTGAAGAAGTCCCTACGAAACGCGCAGTGCTAACCCCCGGACTGGTTACATTGTCTCATCCTTATACGCCACCGCACACCAGCAGCATCAGTGCCACAGAATCTCACTAAGACAGTCAGAAACAAAGGACTGTGTGCGAAAGTGAACACATCAGGTGGAGGACCCCAGCAATATCAGAGCGTCGATGGTAGCATCGCAACTGAAGTGGCACTCTGTTTACCAATGAAACACGGGCCGTTCGATACGAGCTGTCTGCACGTGGGCATGAATTGGACATTTTTAATTAGCCAAAGTGATAGAACAAAGAACATCTCGTGCGAGGAAGGATTTAATAAAGTTTTCCGACGCGCATAGGTCGCTGATGTGCGTAACATTTTGCGTGGTAAGAGAGAAGAAAAAAAAAAGAGTGGCTGGTACGTGAGGGCTGTATGAATCGATGTAGATTGAATGGCAGTTCCAGAGACGGCTTTCATGGCCTTCGAGGGGACGGGAATGTGCGTTCGCAAATAGAAGTCTTCCGTGCGCCTTTATATTGCAAATTGCACACAACATAGGACACGCGAGGACCCTTCGTAGATGACTGGCCAATATCAGGTTATTTTAAACAATGCAGTTTTCACCACGCCCTGTTTTTTATGTTGTTCTTATAACTATGTTTCTGCTGCCGGCTCTGTCTGCGCACTATTGCGATTCTAAGGAGGAGATGATAATATCTTCATAGATGATCAGAGGCAATATCAGCCAGGCAGGTTCTATGCGATTGGTAACAGCGAGAAGGTCACTTCAGAAGCTAGCCAGCTGCAGGAATCGAACCTTCATCTGCTAAGTTCTCGATCCAGGGCTCTACCAATTGAGCTAAGCTAGCCCGCTTGGAACATAGACGACAAGAATTTGAAGAAGACGGTCGCACAGTACCGGACGCTGCGGCATGTGATGAACAACGATGGAAATTATTGTTCTGAGGCTGGAACACAGATCGTCTCTGTTATGTTCATGTACTCTGGCTTTGTTGGAATACGCCATCCGGGGCTCCTGTATCGTGTTTAAGACCCTAGTTAGAGCATGGGCAGCGCGTCTTCCCGGAACGCCACCCGGGACCCCGTTGCAAGTGCGGGGGTGCGACTTTCTCCCCCGGTAACCCTAGCCGTCCAGACGGCCATAAATCTGACCCTCGGCGCCAGGAGCTTGCACGGTCCAAGGTTATGCTGGACACAGTGTGACATCGATGACCGTTAGTCGTTTATCAGGAGGCGAGAGGGTTCAAACAGGCGGTCCCGGTTCTGTCAAGAAATTAAGTTGGACCAACCGGGAGTTTGAACCCTTTGGGCCCAAGCCACCTAGCTGGTAGCTCCTGGCGTGGGTGGTGACCGTTGTAGTCGTCTTTTAAGCGGCTGCAGCGGCAGAGAGAGGGACTGGTGACCGAACAGCAATTTCGAAACTGTATAAATGTAAATAAACATTTCTTTGCTGCTACAACGAGGCTGGCCATCCTTGTATCGGACTTGCGTCGTCCCACCACCCCATCTTTCACGACGACTTTCCCCGCAGAAATTGCCTTAACCGGGATTCACCGTGGTAGAAGTTGACTGTCTCCTTTTTTGTGTGTTCCAATCAAGTGTGATTACGGTTATCCGTCCACAATGACACCCTTCGGGAACTCACTCTGGAAGCGTGCTCTCATTGAGCATGTTTTATGCATTAAAGACGAATAATATTAATAATAATAAAGCTACCTTAGAGCCACTGGTACAGCCCTGAGCCTACAATACAGAAGGTGTGGTTTCAAGTCTTGCAGCTAATTTGCTTTTTCACTAACTTCCTTCTTTCGTTGTTCTGAGAGAAGATGAGGCTCTTTTCTCCTCTTCTCTGCGTGTCCCTGCCAGAGAACACAAATTTTTGTCGTCGCTCAGCGAAAATTTTTTTAAAGATGATCTTTATGGTTGTTACAGAGCTGCAGCAACCAAGTCGGTAACAACGTGCGCTAGCCCTACGTTTCCCGCATCCAGCTTTGCACTACAGTGGTTTGCAATCAAGGAAGATAGACCAATTCTCTACTTTCTCTACTTTGAATAATTACTGAATAAATATATACATATCGACATACACACACTTCTATATCACACAAATTCTAACATTTAATTAAAGTCGATATTCTCGTGGACAAAAGTGTTGCAAAAGTTGCACAGGACTTCAATATATTCGTTTTCCTTACACTGTTAGATATATACACACACATGAAGCTAATATAATCCCTTAACGATACAACTGAGGCAATGGCTTTAATTAACGTCTGGAGCACGCACTTGACCGTCAACACAAGTGCCACAAGCGACTGCAATTACCCGACACAACGAGCGCGCGAGCTGTGACGTTACTAGCATTACAGCACAACTGTAGAAGTCCTCCACCCGGCAGCAGTCATGTCCACACTCTGCGGATGTATACTCCGAAGTACACACTTTAATAAGGGAAGCCCCCTTCGAAAGTGAGCGAAGAGGCGCCCTCCATTTTCATTCTTGCTGCTGCTCTTGAGCGAGCAGTGTCCCCGAGTGTGTCCCGTCGCTGTTGACAGAACCAACCGCCTGTGAACACCCTGCTGTCATGTATTCATCTTCGGCTTCCCTTGCTGCTGTTGCCCGTCGACATTTTCTTCACGCTTTTTTCAGGCCATTTTTGAGAAGGATGCTTGAAAGACATGGAACATGGTTCTCTGTGAGAACACACGGCCTGCGCCACAGCCCACAATGGTCGCGCTAATTACTCCTCGTTAATAAACTGCTGTCGGAGGGTTTTGATTAAGTTTTGAGAAAGCCGAGTAAAGAGATTTGCCTGTGCAGGGAAGAGTGTTCGAAGGAGGCTCTATGCAGGCGAAGTGCTACATATATTTTCAGTTACTCTAAACGCTGTGGTGCAAAGTGCACTTCGATGGGGCACCCCTTCGTAAGGAATGCCTGCGTAGGGGATACTAGCAAACGATTGACAGTTTTGTATGCATGTGTTAACTGATAACTTAAAGTACCATTCAAAAGGCACCCTCCATAACCTGTACGGTTTCCGTTTCCGTTTGTACCTCACAGCTTCAGGAACCTTGCAGTTGGACCGATTTCTTCACGATTTGATACACTGTCGGATCCACTATAGCGCCATTAGTGGTGAAAATAAGAAAACCTGCGCGTTCTAACGAGGTATGACAGGTAGCGGCTATGTATTTGCGGGATACTTGGAACGCGTCCGCACAGCCTAAGATTATTACAGTTTCTCGTGCCGGTTTATATTAGAATATTGGCGTTAAATGTGCGCACGAACAGTATTCACGTCAGGTGAGGTCAGGCTCGTCTGTGTAAGGAAAAAGAAAGGATGTGAACCCCGACAATACCGAACCAGCTAGCCCCGTTCGTTAGACTTGGCACTCTACTCGCCGAGCAGGGAAATTCCCCACATCATCATCACCATTTAATTGTTGTTGTTGTTCGTTAGACTTGCCAAATTATGTACAGATGAAAAATAAAACAGAAATATAGCAGCGCACAGTACTTATGAAAACTTGGCTGCTAACTTAGCATCGATACATATTCAGCTTCAAACATGATTTTGTGGTAGGAATCCTATGTAAGGAGAAAGCTGCCACCAAATGCCATGTTGAAAGGAAGGGATATCGAATATAGCTTGCAGGTCGTAAAAAAATATGCAGGCAGCATACAATTTCCCGGTGCCAGAAGACGGACAACCAGAGCGACAGGTCCCAAGTGGTGTCATCAATATTATGAGAAGACAAAAGCAACGCAAAAAAAAAAAAAAAGCAGTGATAAATGAAATCATCTGTTACGAAACGTCTGACTGCATACATGAATACTCCTATTGTTCATCCTGTCTGATTCATCACTTTGAAATGCAGACACAAATATTCAATAGAGCGACGTATTTTTATGTATGTCTTTAATTATTAGCTTTTAAAATCGTTGAGAAATCGAGAAAAAAAGCGCGAAGTAAAACTTTTACGTGAAAGTGGAGCGGTGTGGGTTGTCATTGAACGCAGGACACCAATGAAAGTATGCTGGTTTATCTGATTTGCTAAATTGGTTGGCATACAGAGGATGTCAGTTTTACGTGGCATAATTGTTGTTCGGATGAGAACCTTTGCGTCCTAAATTGGAGAGAATTGTGTCGAGGATTAACTGCAATGAGGCATTCGGGATTCGAGCACAACACCTGCCGGTCCTCTCACACGAGGAGCGAGGACTTTGCGCCCTCGCCCATGCTATTTTTGTTCTCTCTTTCTTTTTCTTTTTTTTAATACATGCCTGATGCTGAAGGCAGTATGTATGATATATGCATCATTGACCAGAATTTATGTACAGCTCAACTGTGCACCTCGCACCGCATTCCAAAACAACAGTGTGAACGCGAAGCAGCAGCTTCCCACCGACATACTAATAGTGCGGGTTTTCTAATAACACGTTGATCACAGCTGATCACGGCTGCAGAATGGCAAACGGCGTGGGTGCACCTGAACTGCTGGTCAAAATTTTATGGTTGAAAAAGCTTGAGGGTGACCGCTCGAACAAACAAATCGACAGACAGAGAAAGCTTCGATCTATGCATCTCTTAAGAGCATTGCAACTAATTTTGTTCTTCATTACCATTCTCCCTGTGCAGTATTTCTCAGAGAGAGACGGCTGCAAGTGACTATCGAAGGAAAGTGATGAAAATCGCCAAAGTGACAGGCCTGAATAAACAATGGAAGGACCAGAGAAACTCCGTACATAAACGCACTGTCTCAAAGCGGGAAATAGAAGCCTGTTCCTATGCCTTCTATTTTCTTTGCCAAATACGTGTCTCCTCGCTTCGAAAAAAAAAAAAAAAAAAGGAAAGGAACAAGAGAGGCAAAAAATGAAGGTGTAAGAAAAGGAAAGGTGCCTTTTCGTTGAAATCAATACGATTCTTCTGACGTTGCGCCGTAATATTTCATAAACAAGCCGTCGGGGTTTGCACGCTATCGCACTTTCCGGGGAAAAGAGACTGCCGAGTGTGGGAGCGGAATTGGGAGGTGCCGTCTTGATCATCATAAACGAGGTGGAATATCCTGAACGTGGGAAGGGAAGAAGAAAAAAAAACAAGGAAAGTCTGGTGTCTTCATGCGGAATGATCAGAAGACCGGTGCGCTTGTGTGTGTTATGCGTACCCGGTGTGCAACTCCGAAGGGGATTTCTGTGTGAAGATAGCAGGGAGATGCTTCACGATCAATGGTGTAGATTAGGCAGTGTGTGAGGGGCAAAAGAGGAAGGTCGAAGTAGTCTCGGAAGAGGTGATATAGATGATAACCCTGATAATGATGCTGATCATACGAACTTACAAAATTTGTACGGTCGTCAGTCGGAATCGTCAAGTGCTAGGGAACGCATCGCATTATTCGTGTTCACCGGCGTGGAGTCATCAGGAGGCGTTTGTTTGTACGAATGCTGTTAGGAACTGCTCCTGGAGTAGAGGGGCATGTGGGTGTCGGTGGGACAGCAAAGTGAACAATGGTTAGCGTGTGCGAGTGGTTAGCGCTGCCTGTCACCCCATGTGCTGTTCAGCTGGGCTATACCCATTCTTCAAGGCGTGGGTCCTGCAAATTTTATTTTGTAAGGATACCCAGTCCATTTTAGCAATTTTTGGTACTTTTGTCTGCTGCTTCGGCAAGTTCCTTGCTTTTAAGGAACCGAGGGCTTCGATTGCAGTTTACAGGTGCGTCCTTGAGAGCGTGTCAGCCACCGGGAGCGGCATCTCCGGAACATAAGCGTATATATAAGCATAAGTATTTATGAAGAGGCGACCACGATACCACGAGAAGACCAGGCGACCACGGATACGCTCTTCACATAGGTGCCGTAATCAAGTTTCAGCCAGAGTGTGAATAGCAGTGACGAGTTCCTAGATGAGTTCTCCTTCGACCAAGTCAAGGTTGATGAATTTTCTTCACCGTCTTTAGGACTGTCTCGATGTCCTTTTGCAGCTCTTTCGTCAGGCGCAACGAGTACAAGATTTCTTCAGCTTGAGGGTCCCTGACGTAGACCTCCAGTAGGTAGCTCCCTTACCTGATGACAATACACAGACTAATGCGTCGAAATGGTTCTCATCTGGGTGTTGCTGGAGGCCAGTCGCAGTTCGGGATCTCATAAACCCGTCACCCATATCGTCCCCTCGTTAGGTATTACTAAATAGAACAGCCCGGGCGGTGCGATGCTGAAGGTCGCCATTGTGGGAGCTCGGCAAGCCGGTTTTTCTGTTAGTGCTGTACAGGTAGGGTAGTCCGGGCTCTCTTGGTTTCCTTAGTCTTCTTCTTGATTGGGCGGCTAATAATAAGTGTAATTTATTAATTCAACACGATGGATTTGATCACCTATGTTTGGTACATTCGATGCCATCTCTTATTTCTCATATACTTTGTCACACCTTGCCCATACGCGGATTCTAAGCTTCCAACGACACTTTTATGCGTTAGTCGTCCTCGCACAGCGAAGTGACCATTCTTCCCAAGACCGATCGAGGGAAGGATACGTTCTTCAGCGTGACATTAAGCGCACGAAGACTGATTCAATGTGTCTTCTCAGAGACCTTATTGCACAATTCCGCTAGGAGTCCGTCATGCACCAGCGATTTTCACTCTTTATGCTCTTAATCGCCAACAGTAATTGGGTTGTACGCCTTCACCTGAACGGAACGTCTTGATTTTTGTGGCACTGCCTTCCGCCAGATGATTAAAAGGGAGCGAAGAGTGGCTCTGGAAGCACAAAGCATCTTTCCTCGACTGCTTTCCACCTTTTCTCTTGCAAGATTGTCAGTTGATCTGTCGCGAAAGTGTAGATCAAGCTGTAGTGTACCGCAACTTTTGCAACCGTCTATTCTGCTCCTGAAATCGGAGTGTCATTGAGTGCTTCTCATGAGTCTCCTCTTGATGTTGCATAATTTTATACCGCTTTACCGCAGACGAAACTAACATCAATACATATTCGAACACGCGAAGTCACCATCTGAACTGGAATTGCCAGTGTCCAACGCGCTGCGTTTGCATCCTCAGTTTCTTTGCAAGTCTTCCGAGCGTAGAAATAGAAAAACCTATACCAGGATCACATGGTTCCTCTAGTCCGGTCGTTAGGGAGTTGCCTAGCAACCATCTTCATGTATTGTAGAATTTCTTTTTATTCACATTCTTTATTCTTTTGTACCATCGCTCACGGAATAGCACTACGTAGTTTATATACAATGCTCGCTATCAGCGCATGGTCCTTGTTTGATCCTCCTTTGGAAGCGGAATCGACGAGTTCAAGAAAAAGAAACAGTTGTCAAACGTCCGAAAACGAGCCAAAATAGGAGAGGGAGCATGACATCTTTCTCCATCGCGGACACACACAGAACAGACGGGGTTCGATGTCGGCGGCCGGTGCATTGGTCCCTGTTATTGAACATCACTTTCGCGTGGACAGCGTGGCTTGTCACCTCCTATCTCCCGGTCTGTTTGAACATGAAGCTCGGTTTTTATATCTGGGCGAACGCTGATGATATGAAAAAGCAAGGGGGACAAAGATTGTCAGCTTTGTGCCCTTCCTTTCCTTTCCGGGATCGACCTCGTGGCGACCCTTCACTGTGGGCCGCGATGTGTGTGCTACTTTTGCGCTCGGTCGCGTAGGCTATCGACATAGAGTTGTTCTAGGTCTTGTTTTCTTTTCCTTTCTGCCTCTTTTTCTTTTCTTTTTTTTTCTGGAAAGTTGAGATAAGTTCGCCTCAGCTGCTGCAACAGCCGCGATGCTTGCAATAACGGATGGCGAGCCAAGTTTGAGTTTTCCATGTTTTCTTTTCTTTTTCTTCTTTTTAACTTTACGGCACGTGAGCCACTATGGCCTTCAGAGGAGGCGTAAGAGGCGCGATCGTTGACTGGAGTCGTAACTGTCTTGAAATTTCAATTGCTGCACCGGCGGCTGTGCGGCACTCAAGGGTGACTTTGGCACCGAGTACGGTTATTTACTGCGTTACTGACGGCACCAAATGGTGGCCAGATTCAAGGACTTTCGTTTTTTCTTTTATTTTCGCTCCTTTTGTTTTTGCTTGGGCCGATTGTTTAGGCCTACATGGTTATCGCCAAAAACGTCTCCATTGACTGACAGTTGTTCACAACATATGTTTTAGAAATATGAAAGAGTGAGGTCCCACATAAGCACGGAATAAGCAATCCTTGCAAATGAAATATCTTACAGAGAATTGGTTGAAAAAGAAACGCCTACGTCTGCTCTTAACACTGGTGCTGTTAATCCAAGCTTTATCCATCGCATCGCAAAAGTCGTAAATGACATTTACATAAGCGACACTGCAGTGGAGTAGCTGGCCCACAATAGATATGGACTGAAATTCTATTACACCCAATCCAATTCATACCAATCCCATCCTCAACAGATAGTAAATAATGAAAAAGATACTGCCCAGCAGGGCACTCTGTCCGTATCTATTATTGGAACCGTCTTGCTCAAGCGATAACGTGAAAGCCTTCAGGGCTTTAGACTCTTCGGGCCCGTTCAATTTGGGAGAGCGCCTCTAAAAACTGTTTGCCCTGCAGCTGGTGCAACTGATCAGTATTCCAGATCTCGACCTGTACCATTCATTTGCAATTGAAGCACGCACTTCAAATCCAAGCAAAACTCGGCTCCATTCGCATCGACTTCTAAGTTATTTTAAGTCCCCGCGATGCCTTTCTTCCTCAACCTCGTTTCCAATGCGCTATTACTACGGCTACCTTTCTACGGATGCCTTTATTCCCGAGACTATACGTAGATGCGGTTCAGCGGCAAAAGAGGATATTTACTGAGTTTAACACCCAAGCAGTCAAAATGGAAAGGCGAAGAATAGATATGACCAGGGCACGAAGTCCCATGTAGACATGCCTTACACTACAAAAAGGTGATCACACACACGAAAACAAAAGTCAATATGGGTTCCACCTGCCTTATTTTTCTTGTTTATAGCGACCGTAATGTCATTAATTCTTATCACGTAGTTTTCTTCACACGTTGAACTTAACCTAAGAGACGGCTCATTTAACTTTGAAATTGAAATTGAAATTGTGAAGAAAAAAAATTTAACTTTATTAACGCGGACAGCACTGACTGTATGCAAACCACGTTCTGTAGGCCATACAGAACAAGTTGCCTTATCGTGTACAGTCAGTAAGTGGCTTACTAGTAGAGGAATTTGTGACTGCACTATGGCGTGAATCAAGTATCACCGTACAGCCCCTGAGAGGTTGACCGCGCGATAGAATGTGGCGATTTTTGTTCACAGATGACAAAGTCACAGAAGTCGTCGATCTTGCTGCGGCGATATGTCTACACTGTCACGTCGGGAGTTCCAGACAACACTATTGAGGCGGAGAGGAATAATCTTATCTGTCTGATTTCAAGGGCATGAACCGACCTTTGTGGCTCGGTTACATAATTCATTTTTCCTTCTTTGCTGAGATTGTTGTCTTCCCGAAGTTTTGGTCTCGATCTCGGCCATGAAGGACAGCAATTTGGTGGCAGGATACGAACTGCCTAGACGTGACATCTTCCGCGACAGATGGAAAGTTACAGAGTGCCTAGATTTCGGCGCACGTTATAGCAGCCTGTGGTGCGCAAAATTAATTCGAAGACTAACAACTCTTGCGTCGCTCATAATCAGTTCTTTTGTGACGTAAAGCCCTGAATTAGTCGTCCTGTCAACAGCAGATGGAACAATACAAGTGGTAGCTATGCTGCAACTTTTCTTATATCGGACCCCATGAGTCACTAGGACGAGCACGCTAGCATTCTATCGAATCGACGCTAATTGGCTTGTATAGAGCAAGCACTCATGTGAGTCATGTCTGTCTCCACGTGGGCCACAAAATTTGAGTAACACACGCTTTGTGCACACAGAACTATGAATACCTGCCCTGACATGACAGCATGAGTTAAGCCAACTTCATTCAGAATAAATCTGAAGAAGGGCTACTTCTGTTGAACACGAAGTGTATTCGTGTTCCAAAGCTGGCAACCACCAACGGGGAGACATAGCCTTAACTGGCCTTCAGAACAATGAAACACGCCGCTGCGGGAGTAGAACGCACAACGTCTGGATTTCCGGTCCAATGCTCTACCAAGATGTGCTTCCAAGCCTCAAGCCTCCCGAGTGGCTTTCCGAAGGACGCCATTTGGAGAGAGCCACACTCACACTTGAATTCTACAACCGTCCTTCTGGCCGGTTAGATCTCTTTAATTTACAACTATGTGTATTTATCCTTTCGCCCTGAGCGCGCGAAGGCAAGAATGACCCTAGCTCTCATTCGTGTGACTACGGGACCAACTCTTTCAAACGTTTTCACTTTCGCTAAAACGGCAGCTTTCTGGAGACAAGCGCAAGAAAACGACCGACTATGCTCATCAACGAAGAATTCGAGCGAAAGACAGTGGAGAGTTTCCGCGGCATCGCTTGGACCCACCTAAGGGTCATATTCTCCTCCGGAATTCCACAGCCAGCCGTTGTCTTGGCAGAGGAATCTGACGCCTGCCTCATGTTCTACGGGAATGTATATGTATAAAAAACTGTGCCTTCGCCGTTAGTAAGGGAATGGGGGAGGGGGGTACTGGGGATGATGAAGGGGAATACCAGAGAGGTCTTTCCTTGCAGCATCATTATGTGTTCGGAATGCTTTCTGAACTTTCATCCTGGGTCCTGGCGTGATCAATTTAATCATGGAGCGCTCTATATGAATTCCTCCGGTGAAGGACGTATTGAGAATGGGAACGAGATCGTCCTCTATTGAGGATGGGAAAACCCATATTTCTCGCGAATTTATAGCTTGTTCAGCAAAAAAGAAAATAGAAAGAGAGAGAGAGAGAGACAGGAAAGACAGGGTGCAATTTCGCCTATTATCTTTCATTCATGGTGGCTTCATGGTGGCGGAAACACATGACAGCATGACATTATAGGAAATAGTGAAAAATTGCCCTTTGAACCTCTGGCTCGAGCACGGTTGGTTGTAGCACGGTTGTTGTATTTAAAGCGATTAGAGATGCTTCTACGTATATCATATTATGTATAACCTTTCCTTCTCTCTCTCTCTTCTTGCCTATTATCGCGAAGAGAAAAGAAAGAGAAAGACGCTGTGCATAAAATGTTAAAACGGACTTCACTGCCATCACTGGATACCAGTGAACGACGCTGGCCAAAAGCTTCATTGGCTAAGTGTCATCCAGCCAAGGCTCCACCGCCACCAAGACGGAGTATGTCGGCTTGGGTGCTATGAAGTGCTTGTCACGTTTGGAAACATGCTTTTGGCTTTCTTTAATTTCGTTTTGAATTCAACGAGAAAGAGGATGCGCGGTGTAACTACGTATGTCAAGCACGGTCTGCCGCCCATATAAATGTATTTAATTTCACCGATTGAATAAAAATGCCTGCAAATGGTCCAAGGCCAGCCTACAAGATCTAAGGAGTGGACAATACTCCGTCCAACACAAGACGAAACGCGACCTTTTAAGGCATAAAGCAAAAGCATGAAATTAATTTCTTTGTTACATAAAAGGAGCTTCTCTCCGAATGTTCTGTCGTATATTCGTTGTATTTGGGATACAGCTTCAAGACGACAACGATTGGCTACTTTAAAAGGAGTACCACCTGAGAAACATAGAACATGGCTCTTATGCGCATAGTATTGAAAATAGTATTTCAGAAAATGAAGCGCTGTAAATTTCATGAGCTCACCTAGAAGAACATTAACTCGATCATATTTCTTGCGCATGAGTTCTCAAGTTTTTATTTCGCATGGATCTACTATGCTCATAACAAATAACGGTGTTCAAAGTGTACTTCTCAAATAAATGGGCACAATTTTGCCACAAAACTACATTCCATCTCAATAACAAAAAGAAAATTACATATTTTAGTAAAGAACTGAACATCTATACATCCACGAGCGATTCTGAATATAGAATAAGTGATGGGAAACAAATAGCTAATAATATTTTGGAATATTCTAGAAAAGTTTAAACCTTCAAAATAACCGGACCGGGAGCGCGAGTTTAGGCTTCTTCAAAGCGGCCGTTCCTACAATGTGAACCCAACTTCAGTCCGTCTATATTATTGAGTGAGACATTTCAAAGATTTTCTGTGCATTATTACAACGCCGTTAGATACAAATTAGAGTAGCGATTAGAATATAGTGAAACGCAGGTCACAAATGGAGACAAATATGCGTGTAAAAATGTCAAGGTAAATGACTATTCTTTTTTAATAGCACCAACTGTATCAAGTGATATGAAACCGAATCTTCGAAGTCCCATTGGGTTACACAGTAACTCAAAACGTCGATACCAAGAGGGAGGAGATGTTATGGCAGTCCTGTTTAGTTGTACATATGTACGGACGGATGTCTTGTACGTTTTTCACACTAATATATCGTGTTCATCATTAGATGACGCTTGGCACCATGGACCCTGCTTTTAAAACTTCCAAAATCAATATTCTACAAATAGAATGAAAGAAAACGAACCAGGTCTATATTTATATATATATACGTATATAACATCCGAAGATCTCAAGATACCTCACAGTCAGGCTGTATAACTTAACGTAAAGGCGTTGAAAAAAAAAATTGTTCTGGGAATCACTTGCCATCGCAGCCAGCTCAGGCATTAAATATCTTCTCAGTTCTCTCTTGCATTGAGCACCCGCCGCTTTCACAGCGGCTCGCTGGAATGGCCGACCCCAGACCCTTTCTCCCGTCCTCGCCATTCGCCGGGGGAACTGGCTCGCATAACTCATGTGGCTGGAAACAATTTCCGTCAATGGCCGGATTTCACTTCAGTGCACTGAGCGCCAACCGTGAATGAAAGTGGCAGGACCATTGGCGCAACGTGTGCAGCTAATACATACGGAGCAGTGCAAAGCGTTATCACACTCGTTATTCGGAGAGCGCAGACTATTCTTCACTGCTTTAGAATTGAGAACCAATGGCAGCGATGGAGAGGGTTCAGAGGTGCTGAGTAAGAATCCGGGCGAAGCTCAATTTGCGAGATGATTGCATTCCGACCTGAACCTGTGAATAATGAAGAGCTTCTTTGTTTGGGATTTGCGGGAATCGCTGCCAAAGTTGTGCTGAGCTGGTTAGGAAACGGGGGGATTATGGAAATAGTGTAAATTGTGACGGTGGGTGTGATAAATCGTTAAGGATCCACGCGTATGTAATGGGGATAAATCATTTCTGAAGTTGATTATATAATTAACCTAGTCAGATGTATATGTGGTGCTCACAATGCCTGCGCTAAGTATAGCCGCCACATCGTACCAGTCGTGTTACGGTTGTAGCGAATCGTTTGCGACAACGTCGATCATGCCAAACTCAACGCACGCGGCCCATAGCAACCAAATGTGTAAGAGGTGCTATATGTAGCAGGCTGAATAGAGGTCAGTGGGGGAGGAGGTATCCAAGGCTTCTACTCTCGTCTCCGGGCGTTCAATGATTCATGCCCCGAACTCACGTATGGGAATAGAGCGTTCGCTTTGACAAGCCCAGTTCTCTTTAATAGAGTTATCGACGCTCAAATATACAGTGTATATCTTCTCTTTCTGCCTTCACCTATACAGCGTATATCACCTGACAGTAACTCACTCTCGAGCATAATTGGTGGTGTCAGGTACAGAGTACTTTGCCTACATCCTTGTAGCGGTATGGTGCACGAGGCACTGACATCGCGCGCAAAATATCTGGTTTTCGTCCTGGTCGGGAAGTAAACAAGTGCTATGGGTGTATACTGATGTGAAAACAACATCAGTGCATCCGAGGGCAATAGCTATGGCATTTCAAAGGGTCACTATCTAATCAAAATGGCTGACTGTTAGAGGGTGGAATAACTTCAGCAGTCGCTTCTCCGATGCAGATGAGCCACATGCTGACTTTTTTTTCTCTGACTTTTTGTTTTCTTTTGCTCTCTGTAATATGTACCCGCTAAGGCTGCGTACAATATTTTTCACTTTTATAACTTTGCTAGGTTCCCACGAAAGCCTCAAAATCAATGGTAGATAATACACACAGGCTACAGTTGAAAAGTGGTTACAAGCTATGCCTATATTCCATTCTATAGCGGAGCTTGTTGGAACTTGTCTACAGATTCATTGTCAACGTATATGAGTACTCAACGGAAGAGTACATCGTTATGTTTCTAGAATGTTTTGTGCTCTCTGTATTCTGGATGAGCCTGCGAGATGGTTGAAGTCGCGTTTCAGTTTCTGAATCTCCTGAAACTAACCGATCACTCCATGCATCTTGTATTACATATCTCCGTAGTCCGTACTGACAAAACCAGGATCTTTAAAACTCCAGCCTAGCAACGGTACCCTACTGCTTCCACAAATTGGGAATGCTGCGTAATCGTCTAAAGAGATTTCCTCGGCTTCTCTGTTTGCAGTTTCGCTTCGTGCACAGAGATTTGGGCGTATAATAATTTGCGTGTACCTGCAATAGACGATAGCAAAAAATCAAAAATTACGTTCCGAGCAATACGTGCTCGTCGTATTAAACGTCGGCACTATTACTACCAGATACGACGGGTAAAAATAATGGGCTTAATTTCGAAACGGTTTACTGAGGATGGTTGTAATTATCATTTGCGTGTTGTGTCATTACTGTAATAGAATAACCCTGGTCTGTATATTGCGAATTCGCACGCCCGTTCCCTGTGGAATAAATACACCACTATCTGAAAAATCAAATTAGAGTTTTCACATCTCAAATTGAATTCAGCCTAATTATTGCTTCCAATAGTTGCTGTCTTCTGGGCGTAAAAAAATGGCGGCTATACCTTGCTTATATAGAAGTCGACCAGCTAGAGGCAGAGTACGTTAGAAAAGTTAACCTGTACTGATACAAAAGTTGGAAACGAGGGAAACTAGCTTTTGATAGTGTGTGTGCGCGTGCAAAAACAAAAATGTCGTGCATAGTGGCGACGTTGTTTTTGCAGCGTTGCAAACGTTGTTGCATGGGTACACAAAATACAGTCGCTCATTATATGGATTGCTGTAAATTTTTTGAAGGTTACGACTGTGCTCGGGGTCAATTTCATTGCCACTTCTCTCATGGGCTTATATCAACGCAAATGAGTGCTTGTACAGAGCAAACAGCGTGCTGCCCTCTCCTTTTACATTATGTTCGCGCTGCTATTATTAGTCAGTGACGCTCACTCAAAATACTATTTGTGTTGCAAACTGTAAGGTGGGTCAGCCCAAGGGGGTTAACCACATCAAAATATTATTACCAGCAGCTGGTATCGCAGACGATTGAACGGTTGCTGCATTTGAGTTCATGCGTCTCGATTTATGGATCCTATGAACCGTGAGTGCTGCTCGTCATTTGTGCTCCAAACGAGCGATAGCAGTGACAAGTGCGAAACAAGAAGCAGTTACAAATATTATTCAAAGGTAGGCAGAATCGATTCGAACTTTCGCAGACTCGGGTGTGTAGATCAATGTTTAAAGTTCACTTTCCTCATTCAGGACCGCATCCTGGACTAACGGTGATGAACTGTTCTAGGTAAGAGCAATATGCAAAACCGCTTTAGCTGTCCTTAGCATGTGTGGACAGTGTATAAGACCGGTGGTCAATGACCAAGTATAGAGAGACCTGAAGAGAATTGAGAGTGTTTCTGCATGTGTGTGCGTTGTTTTTTGTTTCGCCTTCTGCTTTCGATTTCGGCTTCACTTTTGACAAATCAGGGACCGAAAGATACCGAATGAAATCTTGGATGGTCCTCGTGGTAGTTTGAGAAGAATTGCTGTTTTCGGGTTTGTAGTTAAGAGTTTTGAATGTCAATTTACTCGACGAGTGGCACAGAAAATTGTGTAGACGCCTGTTATTACTGGAAGCAATAGCGATGAACGCGATACAGAAATGTGTTCAGAGAGATAGAGATGAGGCACATTCATGGTTATTTTCGCTGGCTTCCGTTTATACTCGCTGTGTTATTAGTAGTTTTCCCAGTGCCCGTGCCTTTCAGCAAAGTCAACAGGACCGCGAGCGCTAGATGTTGTTGAGTGCCCGACCATTCCCCGATTATCTTCATGACAGTGTGATGTATGAAATACTAATTGATTCTAACTAATTCATTCAAAACCCAGTGCTTGGACAATTTACAGCGATTCCAAGAGCACATTGGAAGCCTTGGATAATGGTGATGATGTTCATAATGCCCATCATGAGGCAACATTCATAGGTCATGACGTTGTGCTTCTGTGAGTTCCTAGTCACTGCAGCATATGAGGACATGAGAAAGCGCCGCTTCATGAGTTCGCGCGTGAATGCCAAGCACGCAATACGTACTTCCCAAATAGTGATGCTAAAATGACAAGCGACGCACAACCCGCGCGGCTTAGTCGAGACTGCTGACTCACGGATGTCGCAGAGCCATCGCTTCTACGCGAACTCGACTCTAAGCTGCTCTTCCCTACACCTTGACACTGCCCGCAGGAATCACTAGTATCACTGATACATAGACTCTGGCTGACGTCGCCTGTAGTGCCCGTGTCCTGTACAGACTCGGGAAGGTTGCTTCGCCGGAACTGCGGTCGGTTGAGAAGACGTCAAGCGTATGACTGAACTTTCTTCAAAGTAGAACACCTATCGTCGAGTTCTGGACATCTTGCTAGCCTGTCTAGACAAGTAAACCCCAACACAATAAAAGTCTTGTGGTGTTGGCTAGCGCACCAAGAACTGCCATTATTGTGCACTCATCGAATTCCTCAAGTCATCGACACTTTCTAGTTATGACAGCCAGCCCTTTATTGGCTGGCCCTCAAGACTTCGAACCCTATTAACACCCGCGATTGTAGCAATTTTCTTGCGGTGTTGAACCCGCTTCGTATGTCTATTTCTCTTCTTTTCTTTACTTTACTTTTCCCCTCCAGCCTTTCCTGATGCTTTAACAACATTAAAGTCCCGACTGTGTAAGGACTATCATCTCCATGTTATTTTCTGCGAAAGCAACAGCAGGAAACCAGCTATACAAACAGTGCTCTAGGCGTCACACGCGTGACGTCAGTTGTACGTTTCTCTCACTCAGGCTTCTATTGGACGAAATAAAATGCTGAATCATTTACGTCATATCTCACGTGCCGTCCACTACCTCTTCCGTCCGCGAGTGGGTTTCGGAAAGGCAAGCTTCATGGTGTTCGTGAGCTATAGAGGCAACTGACCAGAGTGTATATTATGCGTGACAGAATTTGCTTCTAATACACAATTTTTCGCTTTGTTGTTGTGCACCAGTCTCTTTTTACACTCACACTGAGGTTTTATACGACATAGCACGGAAGTTGCTGTTAAATGTTTACCTCAAATAAAAAAAGATGATAAATAATAAATAGGTAAAGAATTTCGTTCTCAAATTCGCTGAGCGACTAAACTTTTACTCCAAAATAGAACAGCACCGCTGCGGATATAAAGCAACAAATACGGGTGAAGAGCACTGCACGTTCAATATATATGTATATGTACGTCATGGGAAGGAGCTCGAGTAGATAGAAAAGGGAAAGGGAAAAGAAAAGGGAAAGAAAGGAAATTGGAAAAATAACAAAAAAGGCCTTCGTCCAGTGATTCTGTGAACATGGAGCGCATAAAAGCTGTCTCGTTTCAACATTTCCAGTCACGTTCTTGTTTTCTGCATCGCCCCAGTTGCTTGGCGTCCAACAAACAAA
>JARGYV010081047.1:0-10864 GCA_029532675.1 Ornithodoros moubata | reverse complement strand
AACTGGCGGCTTTAACCTGGCTTTCCCAACGAAGTCCCGACGTGATGGCGCCCCGGTCGTGCATGGCTACGTCCGCGACCATGGCAAATACCTGGTGTGTCTGCCAGTCGCAACACGCGAGATCGTGCCACGGCGATTGCACAGACGCTCGGGGTAGTAAATGAATTTGGAGGGCGAAAGATTTGGCCTTATCACCCGTCGTTTGTTCCGGAGCACGCCCTTCACTGTATTAGAAACAGAGCAGCAATAGAGAAAGGTTGTCAGGCAGGTATGTGGTAATAAGTTAACCAAGAATAAATGCGTGCCTTCCGGTTTACTGATAACTTGCAAATGCCGACTCCCGTCTCAAGGATTGCGTACAGAATAATTTGACTAGCGTTTCTCCTGCGTGATAATGCGAAAAGGAATCTTAACGAGTAATTGCATAGCATAAAATGTATACAGGAGTAACAAGTACGAAAGAAGTGCATTTCGCATACAATGTAAGCTGATATGTGAACGTGAGGAACGGGTTAAGCGGACAGAGACAGCCTGACAGGGATTGATTTTCAAAGACTGCACAAATAAGGCATCAAAAGAGATACCTTCAGAGGCATTGTTGAAACACTAGCGCGCGCAAAAGCAGTGAACATAACAAAGCGTAAGGACCGCATTATACGGAAGCCCTCAAGGTCCGCTCTGGAAGTAAATGAACTATAAATCAAAAGTAGCGCAAGAAAAAGACGAGAGGGAGAGAACATTCCACGTGGCTGCTAACGGCCTTTGAAGGTGTTCTGATCAGATCTGCGGTCAGTCGGGGCCACATAGTCTTATTTATGAGTCACTACGATTGATATTATAGTTTTACATTTGTGCGTTTATCGCGGTTGTCGCGTTGCTTGCCAACGTCATTTGACCCCTCCTTTCTTTTAATGTATATCCAAGTAGCTGTGGAGAAATTATTAGGGAAAAATGGAAACTCGAGTGTCTGTGACCCGAAACTTGAAGGGGTTGTGACTTTTTTTTTTTTTTCTACGTGCCGTAACTGCCGAGATACAGCAGATTAAAGAAAGGGTCACGTGACACGGTGACGCCATAAGCGTACTCCCGTCGGCGGCCCCCGTGCGTGTGGGATGTCAGCAGACAAGTTTTAGTATCCGCGGAGGGTTCATTTTTCTAGGGGAGGGTTTCTATCCAGCCACGGTCACTAAAATATGGAGCCCAAGTTTCAAGCACAAGTTGAGGTCAACTGTCCCACCCCTTTAAAGCTCTTTCACACCGCTAAGCGACAGAACACAACTCCGAACCGCTAAAAGGATGTACGTAACGTGTCTTGTCCTCATTTGGCGTCGACACAACAAAGCCCCACTGTCGTATAGAGAACACAAACTGTTTCCTAATCACAGGCAGAGGGCAGCCCAAAGCGAGTTACCAGTCTCTCGCTAGCAACTCCCTGCGGACGCAGGATATCCTGTCCTCCTCTGCGAACCGAAAAGAGGCGAAAACAAGCCCAGAAAATTGACAGCGATTAACGGACAGCAAGAACCGGTATGAGACTCACTGCACTGGCGACAGCGGCCAGAACGACAAAGAAGAAGGTACTCGCGGACCCACTCAGCAACACGCTTCGCTGCGTCCGCCCATACATCGTGCAAAAACAAGACGAGGGCAACGTTACGCTCCAAGAACCACTTCTCTTCCCTGCTGGGGCTACAATCGGAGACTCCTTGCCAGCAGTTTGCTAGGGCATGCCTTCTGCCACCCTCTTCTCTCCCCCTATCACTGACAGCCTACGAGACAGTTCAGCTCCCATACGGGCTCAATGATCCCTTCTGTGTGCCCTTTTATTTTGACGTTTATTTCTATGTGGTTTGTATGTACCTCAAAGTTCGTTGCTCTTTATTTCCGGAAAGTGCGCTATGAGCATATAGACTGCAACAGAAGCGCAGACTGTACAGTTATTGGTCGACCCTCATATGAGTATTTAACCGCTTAATCGGTAAGACTGAAGTCGACGAAAACAGCGCGGATTTATAGGGTGTCTGGTAAGTGTACACTATACAGACAGCAGCGTCGCAAGAGACGTAAATTATTCCAGACTGGATCGTTTTCAAAAGGCAGTCTTTTACCTCACCACCTGGCTCTAACAATAGCTCTTCTTATTTTCTGTTCTCTTGCGTCGAGGCAACTTACAG
Organism: Ornithodoros moubata; assembly: GCA_029532675.1. Classification (NCBI taxonomy): domain Eukaryota; kingdom Metazoa; phylum Arthropoda; class Arachnida; order Ixodida; family Argasidae; genus Ornithodoros; species Ornithodoros moubata. The sequence goes on along the minus strand of JARGYV010081047.1, from coordinate 8,690 downwards.
CTCAAGAAGTGCATAGTTTGGTAGACGATCCATTCTCCGAGCCTCTATACTACGCGCACAGCAGGGATAAAAAAAGAAGAGAGAGGAACAGAAAAAAAGTCGAAAAACGAAATCCTGAAAAGCTGAAACATAGCAGAAATCCGTATGCCACATCTACAATTTCGTCTTGCTGTTTCACTGCCGTGCCAATGGGCGAAGAAACAGACATATACGCTCACAGGGGACGTAGGATCGCTCGCAGTGCCATTCAAGGTGGTCGTGGGAAGAAGGCTTCGTATGGGCGTGCAGCAAGTGCCAAACGAGGCTAACCGCGTCTTCAGAATGCAAATCCTGTCTGTGGAAAGAGAAAACTCGCAATACTCCAAAGCGTATACCCTTCGCCCGACCTCAAGACCAGGTCAAGGAGGCGAATCAACAGCTTTTACTTTCAACTGCTTGACACTCTATTCGCCCGGAACGCTCGGGATTATGTCCTCAGATCGGCTCGGATGGCCAAGATGTATCCACTGTTATCGGCCCCAGACGAGGTGCCCAATATCACGTAAGATAGCAGCGACATGCAATGAACAAATGACGTGCGGCAATAAGCTTGCACCATGTAACAACACGTTATTTTCTTTTTTCTTCTTCTTATTCGGTGTTAGCACCGCGAGGCAACTGTGGCCCTGAGTCTTGAATCCCCAGAGAGCCCAGCCGACGTGGGATTCGAACCCTCCACCCTTCCAGTCTAAGATAATGACCGACACCTAAAGCTCGGCTGTACAGCAAAATATTATTAACTCATTTATTTCTTACTAACACCAACATCATACTAATTTTAACGGTGTTTATTCCCACCAGCTCCTGTCACAGGATATCGTATATCCCCCAAAACACGTCAAAAACGCACCCTTCAATCAATACATGCGATCAACGCTTAACATCAACAACAAAAATAATGCTATCGCTCTCAGAAGTGCAAGCGTTGGCTGGAATACCATAAGGCATACAAGAGGGAGATTCGTCCGTACAACGTGGACCTTTACACGACTGAAATGTAGTTGACATCTGGACATTTTTCACACAGCTCGAAATACATGAGGCACAACATGGTGATGTGATCGGCTCCCACTGAAAATGGTACTAACAGGCACAGAGAACTCCTTGGCATTTCGAAATACTCAACCTTGAAAACCTGTCCCGTTATGCTGTCTTTCTCATGGCCATCGCTCGATTCCGCCACTGCCAGCAAAGACAGAAACAGAATTCCTGCATATAACCATGCAGTGCCACAAGACTAGTAAGTGACATAACACAGCTGGGACGATAAGAGTATAGTCAGAGCGCACTACATAAGTCCATGCACTATGCGCATCTGCAGCGCAAAGAACAAAAAGGGAAAATAAGAAGAACACCTCTAACATTCAGAAAGCGAAGTCGAAAGGCGCTTGTCGTTGTTGTGGCCAGACTTCCCCATCGATAGAGGAAGCTATCGCGCCAGCAGTTTCGCCCCTATTCCGCAATCATTCTAGGCCTGGAAGTCAGAAGTTAACTCCTGTGTTGTGTCCCTTCATATCCCGTATGTACATCTTCCATCTAGCATGTCCTAGATTCCCGACTTTTTGTGCTCCTCTGTATATATATACGTATATATAGGAACAACCGTAACCAACATATATATATATATATATATATATGTTGGTTACGGTTGTTCCTATTTTACGGCATTGAGATCCTTGTTTTATAGGTTTCTTCTTTTTCTTTTTTACTGAGGCTTCTTCTTTTTCTTCTCGTCCAAGAAGAAAAGCAAAGGTGGCAAAAAGACAAGAAGTATTTTCTTACAAAGGCCTGGCACGGGCTGTACTACTGCTTTGCAGAGCTCCAGAATATAGACAACAATAGAATTAAAGTGCGCCGAATTGCATCCTGAGAAGAAAAGACGATCCCGTATACCGCAAAATTGAGCCTTTTGTTTGGGATATGCTGCTCTATCTGGAAGGCTCGCAACGTCAACTGCGAGGCTGCATAGATCCATCAACGAAGGGTAACTTAATTATTATCCTTTATGTCCCCCTCGCCCTGTAGTATTCTTTCTTATTTCCTATCCTTTTTGCTGTGCTTTTCGCTTCCCAATAAGAACCTTTTTCCGCGCTCTCGCGCAATGGGAAATTGCGTTCGTGGAATGACTGCACTATCATTCAATTACAAAACGTTTGAAACTTTGTACAGCAGCGAATATACGATTAAACGCTATAACGCTTGCGATGAGGCACCCGCACAAAAATCACTGCACGGTTATTACTACTTCTTTATTACGTTTAAAAAATTACTTCGCAAAAGTGAAAAATGATTATATCAACGTGCGTTAGTTATTTTTCTCTCTTTCCTTTTTATATAGTTGCTTGAGGTTAATGCGTATGGAAGTGCATTAAACACAGCGATATAAAGTTTTTTTACGACTAACTTATCAACGGCCTATTTTTATGAATTTTTAGACGTTGGCAAAAAAGTACATCATGACGTTGATGTCGCAATAAAACTAACTGGAGAAAGAATGAAACTGCAAAAAGCGCGCACCTACACGTCTTTGTAACAATTCTAACGCCTCATAGTCGGGAAGTGAATTAACCAGAATGTAAAAAAGACAAAATTTTTCACGTTACGTCATTGTATAAGCGAATATATATATTATACGCCTTAGGCATATATAGGTTTATTGGGTACAACATAAATCTACCTTATTGGTGAACATATGAGAGCTACATTCCTTTGCGCGGTTTGGTGCTCGACTGGCACAACGCTATCAGCGCACTTTGCATACCTTTGCGTAACGATCGCGGTTGCCAGGCGATACGAATGTGCAACTGCGACCGGCAGAGCACTACAATAATAACAGGCAATATTCTAAGGCAAAACCTCAACAAAGTACATGAAAACGCTAACGCACGTCATGCCAATATGCTCGGATATGCTTTCCACAGCAACGTACACAATAACATCCGTACCTTATGCAATTGTACAGTAGAATGACTGCTGCAGAGGATTTTCTTTTATCATGGAATGTATCTCCAGCTCGCGAAATCATTGTGACTGACAGCCAGTCAGGATTGCGCTATTACCAAGCTTCAAAAGCTCTAGACAATAAGTGAAGTCTGGGAATGCGGCTAAAGCTCCGTCTCGAAAGTAAAGGAACAACGTAATGTGGCAATCATAACAAGCATGCGGAAATTTGTCGCTCAGGAACGTCCTAGTTTCAGCATCCAATACTTCACACACACGATGAAGGCACTCTAACGTTGACATATACGAGGAGATGCGCAATAATGGCGTTGTCTGCGTTTGTTTAGGTGCGGGGTGACACAAATAAGCCAACACCTTGTTCGAAGGACATAACGGTGAAATGTAAACGATCGGAAGAGCATTGCGGTATGCACTTGGAAGGATTATATGATCGAATTAGCGTAGAACAGGCGCTGTTATCATTCACGCCGACTGGAAATAATGCCTTTATCGGTGCGTGCTGATCTATATGTAGCAACATATGAAACTTTAATGTAACATAAATAATAAAATATTTTGTCGTTGACCAAAAGTACACAAAAAACATCTGAAATAGCACATCGGAGTCAGTGCGTCAAATGTACATATTTCCGTCGAAGCAGGGCAAAAAGTCAGAACGCCCATTTATTGCGCACCCAAATCAATACCCAAAGACCGAGCAGAGTCGACGACTCTGACGTCATAGCGACTGGAACTGAATCCCCGCAGCCGGACCAATTACGTAAAAGCACGAACAAAATGAAGTAGAAGGAAACGGACAACTACTAACCGTACAAAGTGAGTACACACGGAGACGGATACACATCGCCAAAACTAAGCGAAGGCTTGGGATTAATAAAGCAGCGAAGGTTCCGTCCAACAAAACCGATCACGTTCATTTCGAAGAGATGGATTGCGTCACGTAGAAGGGGCGCTGCACTGGTGTCTCGGCAGATGAGAAGTGTAAATAAGAAAGGACCTGCGTTCAAATTGAAGCTCCTCTCACGACCCTATCACTGCACGAAATGGCAGTGAGCTGGAAGCTCCGCAGAAAGGCGTTGTTGCTCTTCTTCTTGTCCATGTACCCTTCTGTGCAATGGAAGAACGAAAGAGAGTACCACTAAGTAAATGATCGCTATTTCGTGCCGAAACGAAATTAATGTTTACTCAGAGTTTGGAGCTACACTGTAGGTGGGACAGGTAAACGTTTTTGCCATCTAGGTACGTGTATAGTGTGTAGGTTCGGTATATTGGGTGTACCGTGTTCTGAGAAAAATTTTCAAAATGCAATATCCAGCGACTTCCTGTACGTACGTTGAACGCGATGCTGGATGGGCTCCCACATTGGTGACTGACTGTCGAGGTACACTCAGAGCGAAAAAAGGCATCACTGAGCGCAAACGCATATGAAAAAAAAGAAAAAAGAAGATGACTGGAGCTTTCCGCTTCCTTGAATGCGAAAGAACGAGCAGTGTTCCTTTGTCTTTGGTGATTTTCTTTACTGGCACAGGGGACACACTTCGGTTGGACGCGCTCAACCAGAGCCTATCTATTGACATGGAAACCTAGTGAACCTCCTGCGCACGTCTTCTTCCGTTTTGACTGAGGACGTGTGCGTGCATCACTTCGTGGTCAATTGCAAAATTGCGTGGACTTCCACTTGCAATCTATAATGGCCTCACGAGATAAGAAGTACGAGTATATATTTGCCTGTGCTTAGAGGAGAAAATGGGCGAAGCGTCCCTTTCGCGTTTTTCACCATGTCTAACCCTCAGTAACATGCTCTGTATCCGTTAGCGCTTCAAGGGGCCACATATTCTTTCTATGTGCCTCGTCTAATCAAGGCAAATCCAGGCAAGAACGCAAAATAGTAGAAAACAGAAAAAGGCGAGGCTCTACAAGTGCGCAAATGTAAGGTATTTTCCCGCTATACCTAACAGGTATGTTCTCGGTATGCCGAATCGTTTGAATGTCTCTGAAACGACCTGCTCCATAGTACGAGACACAATAATCGTTTTTTGTATATTTCCTTCCCTCTTTCTTTGACGCACGAGAGACGCTATTGTGAAATCGCATCCAATTCAGTGCGAGCTTTGTATCGCTTACGTATCTTCTCCTCTGGCCTCACAATTCAAAGCGAAACATACGTCAGACACATATTTCCAAAGAAAGTACTAGCGTGATTTCCATTCGTTGCCTTCGTCCTGACAAGTGATATCACGCAGAAACCAGTAAAGGAATTCATGAAAATCTCTTCTCTGTCGCATCCATGAAAGCTTATACCTATATCCCGTTCATCTCACATACGGATGTGGTTTTTCGTTGCGCAAAATTGATAACAAAACGGGAACGGCACGCGATTCATAAGGTGGCATACATTACACGCCGAGCGGAAAAGGAGGTCCCATCTTCGAATAACCCAGAAACCTGCCGTCGATGAGATGAACCCTGCATCGTTCGCCTTTTTTTTCTTTTTTTCCTTGCACGTATACATAGCGTGCAAAACGCTACTCTATATACGGAATACATAATTCATACGGACGCACCTGATACATCCAACCGTGCATTTAGCATCTGGAAGGAAGCAAACACATTTTATCCTCGACGCGCTTTCCTCCACGGTTGACCAAATCATAAGATGCGCCTGAGGCCTTCTTCGTGTATCGTCTCAGCACCGACATATCTTCAGGCCCGATCAGTCGACGAACCACCAGTGATGAGGGGATCAAAGGTAATCCTTTTCTTCGGTTCCGTATAGAGCGGTATCGGCGTCTAGCTCGCGATGGAGGTTCTCGGTGCAGCATTGGAAGAATTCAATCAGCGCAATAAAATATGGGGCCGCCACTGTCTACCTGGAGACTTAGGATACGCTGTTACCCCCGCATGCACTGAGGTAATCGGGAAACAGGCACACTTAAAGATAGATACCGTAACACATATAAGATAATGCTCTTGAGGCTTTCGTGTATACTACCACCTGCATCACCATACATTTATATCCTGAGGTACCACAGCGCTCTACACTTTTCTCTCCTTGAACAAAAAAAAAAAAAAAAAAAAAACAGCTGAACAGAACTGCAATGGCAGATTATGCAATTATTTTGCTATTCAAAGCCTAATGAGTTTTATAGTCACTACACAAGCTATTCAAGAGTGAGTGGCTCTCTTCCTGCAAAGCGACGAAATACCATACCTATTCTTGAAAGTCGGAAACTTTTCTGACGACCCTTTCGCATTTGGGTTAGAAACGTGGTGCTTCCCGTCGACACGTGGATAGTTTTGAAATATCGCGAAAACCGAGGCAGTGTTACGGTCACGTATGCATTCCGGCAAAAGGGTCCCCCATGTGCAATACAAACATACACGCGGCTATATGCATCTGCAACAGTACGAACATTTCGATGGTATCAGAGGACGTGACCTCACAAGAGACGCCGTTAATTCTGAATCACGAACTATTCACTCTCTGTTTGCTTTCTTTTAGTAGTGCGTGTTCGATACATTTGAGCTCTTCAGTACAACTGAAGCCTTTGTGTCACATCGGTGGTGTAGAAGAAGACGTGGATATATGAGAATGTACAGCCGCGTACCGCTGTAGAATGTTTCTTAGAGACCCGTCTGTTACATACTGAATACTCCTATATATCAGTATACAGGAGACCATGCCCAGAGTCGTTCCATTCTGAATATAGGAAACCTTTGACAGTAAGTGCACGTACAAATGTATGGCCCATGCGTTAGGAGATTGCGTTCACAAAGATATACAGGCCCGCAATCATACTGCTTCGAAATGGGTCCAGAGTGCTGATGTAAAGCTGACGCTTGAGTGCTGTCATGTCAGAGAAAGAATACTGTATACGCGGTGCGCGTGCCTCACGATTCTATTACACCTTTCCGAGATGGCGTGCCGCTGCACCAGTATGTTTTCCGCATGCGTGTGTGAACGTTATACGTCTCGGGCATATGCCTACATTGTGTACCTGCCCATAAAATTTAAGTTGCAAGTGCACGAGGCATATGAATTAAAACAGCTTTAGTCGTAGCTATTGGTCATTTTCTGAGCAACAACGCTGCACGCAGTGATGATGGGCAACTCGACTTTATCTTTCACGTGTGACCGAACTTGATATAGACAGCACAGGAATGTGCACGAAGCACTGCCGTGAAGCATGCTTAGAGAAAAACATTGTCACTGATATGAACTATACGTACATTCGAAAATACGTGACCATTCCCCCTTCGTTGCTCCCGAACTTCTTTCATCCAAAACCGGAACGTTTCTAAAGACATACTTGTGAAAAGTTCCCTGAATGACACTTGGTTTCCTATCTAATGAACTGGCTTCTATAATGAAATGATCACAATCCCCACTAGGCAACACTGTAACAGGCCACTTCGCGCGAACAGCTTGACATGCATATACCGCCCGCCCGATGAAACGTCGCCATTCGCTCGGCTTCAACGCATCGCGACAGCCGTCGGCTTTCAGCAGAGCCACCGGTTCCGGTTTTGAGCGCGGAACGCATAAAATCTCGTCGCGTCTATCCACATTTACATCAGCTACGGCTGCAAAGGAGAAAAGGGCTTACGGTGAAGTTCTTCCGTTCCTGCCTTATACCTCAGCGGCAACGAACGACTTTTAAACAGTCACACAGGGCTCGATGCGAAGTGACAGTTTCCCGTTCGTGACATTTGAAGGGGAAGCGTACATGGAAAGCAAGTTCCTATATATCTCTATTCGTTTTCTTGCTCCAATCGCACTGTTCGACGTTCTGCTCCCATATGCGGCTGACATTTCTTATCTCACTCTATATTTCTATTCTCCATTTGTGTGCTGCCGGTTCGATTCTTAAAGAACGGGGTGTAATCCCTGTTCACGGGATATTTGAACAACTTTAGACATCTGTAGTTTTGTTGAATTTGTCGGGGAAATCACAGCGGAATCTGATTGCATCAGAACTTTATAGTTGGCAAGGATGCAGGCAGTAATTCCTGCAATGCTAGGAAAAAAAGTGTTATCACGATAAAAAGGTGTTAACAGCGATAACGCTCTACAAACTGTCCAGCATCTTCAGCGCTGGAGTAACCTGAATAACGCAATCTCGAGCTGCTGGACGCTTTCATGGGGAGGGCAAAATCCTTACCTAACAATCATTAGCTTGCCGACCAGGATTATTTACTCCTTACAGTCAGGTTCATTATTTATGGACTGTGTCATTTATTTGCTTTGTTAGTGTTCCGATGTGCTGAGCGCGGACCTCATATAAACGTCTACGGAGCTGCTCAGGCTAGTGCCGAAAAAAAAAAGCATTAAAAATTGATAACGACGAGAAAAAACTGTGTACCGTAACTTTTTACTAGTAAATTGGAAATTTTGCAAAAAAAAAAAAAGAAAAAGAAACTTAGCACTCACATTGATAATGTGTGTTCTAAGACTTTCAAAAAGTTATGCTTTCTCAGACGCAAGTTATCTAATGTCACCCCTAAGGTGAGACTCAGTTCTTACACAACACTGATACGACCAGTTATGGAATATGCTCCGGGAGTCTGGAATCCGTACTTGACTAAGGATATTGACAAACTTAAAGGGGCCCTGACCAGTGGGTCGGTCGCATACTTGATTGTTGGCGTATAAATAAGTATATGATGGCCTCGTGCTGCCTGCAAAATAT
>JARGYV010081030.1:0-13190 GCA_029532675.1 Ornithodoros moubata | reverse complement strand
CTGACCCTATTTGCTGGAAACGGTGGGCGTACGCCTTTTTTGTGACACTTATGCAGCGCATAAGTGTCACAAAAAAGGCGTACACCCACCGTTTCCAGCAAATAGGGTCAGGAAAAGATAGCATTCGGAACGGCGATTGGTGATCGCCGTGTTATGCGGTGAAGTTCTGTTTTTAGAGTGTAGTTGGTCTGGCGGATGATGTTTATCGACTGTGATTCCTCGGAAAAGAGGAGGTGCCTGGTTCATATCCGCAGCGGTCTTGGCTGCACTGCCCACTCTCGATGCCCATGAGACTGGAAAGCCTACTCCTACCGTTGTCCAGCTGATTATTGGCCGAAAGCGAAAAACTCGGAGTCGCGGGTTGCCCGCATTGCACGATCTTGGCAAATGGGAATTGGCAGCTTCACAGGGCTGCGAATCGCCGTTGTCACTTGGACATACTCAAGTGAAAAATAAAAATAAACATGAAGTAGCCACGAGGAACCTCCAGCCGGATGGATCTGTGCTGCAATTCCACACATATTCCTCTACAGCCTTCGCCACTTATATGGGAAATGTTGGCACTGTAGGGAATGTTGTTGGCAAGTTTTGTCTCCGAACTCTTCATTTGAATTTCACATGCAGCTGTTATGGTCCAGTCATTGTCGATCCGAACACCGTTGTAAACGTGGAGAAGACAGGATACGACAGCTGTTCGTGCGGCAACATGTTGGTGACGTAGGGTGACAGCTGTGGGATACATTCGGCCCACATATCGTCCCGGGCAGTATTTGCACGCAATGTTTCCGACGAGAGGAGCCGTTGCTCCAATTTCGATAGGGGCCGGTAAATGGCTACCTGAAGACGGAACTGCGACATTCGATTCTCTGTGCTGAAGGTTAACCCGGACAGATGATATACAGGAGACGCCTTCTGCTGGTATCGCACGGTTTGCACAATCGGCGTCGACATGCATGAAGAGCGAGATGACCCGCATCTGTCGAAATCAGCCTTTGCGCAAATACGGAGGGATTCATTACGTATTGGGCCAAACAGCTTCATGCAGTTACATGCACGACAAAGGGGGACCACTGGAAGGAGGCGTTCAACCGAGCCTACACTCTAAAAACAGAACTTCACCGCATAACACCGCGATGACCAATCGCCGTTCCGAATGATATCTTTTCCTGACCCTATTTGCTGGAAACGGTGGGCGTACGCCTTTTTTGGGACACTTATGCAGCAGATATCATTCGGAATAGAGATTGGTCATCGCCGTGTCACAAAAAAGGCGTACGCCCACCGTTTCCGGCAAATAGGGTCAGGAAAAGATATCATTCGGAACGGCGATTGGTCATCGCCGTGTTATGCGGTGAAGTTCTGTTTTTAGAGTGTATCAGTGTGAAGTTCGCGCGTCGCGGTCCCAACGCGCGATTGCACGCTTTATTAGCTTGCCTGGAACAGTGCGAACCATTCGCGCCCTTGCCCTTGCACTTGGCCAAGAAGTGAACACTGGCTCAAAGACTCTCGTTTGCCGGAATAGAAGAGTATTAAGGAACCTTGTAGGCGCCGTCACGACGTGTGTCGCGTGGGAAGATGAGACAGTCGGGAACACCGGGCCTTGCTTTCCAGGTCCGCTCCAGTTAGCCATCTCTGAAAAGCTCTCCTATTCACGCTCCTCTTAGGCTCCTCATCGAGATTATCACGCTTGTGCACCGCGTTTTATTTCTGCAGAACAAAAAGTGCTTAAAACAGGAAAGTAACTGCGGCGGAACACTTTCAATGCACGAACTCAACTAGTTCCTTCAATACACTCCACGTGATGCGGACTGCGAAAGTCAGTGCCCCATGGTTTATTCATGTTCGATGTTGCCTCAGCAGGTTGCTATGGCCACCAGTGCTCCAGAAGTCTCTGCAGCGAACTAGTTTCAGGGGCAACTCCTGTGCAGCTTGATCGAATATGCCATAGGATTGTTTGTGTCTATTCCTGGCCGCTGAGAGAAGCGAAACTCCGATTCTTTCCCACGAATTCGAGGGTGCAAGCGGAATAAGTTGCGCTCTTCCCCAATTATCCTTCTGAGATCGCGGCAACCGCACCAGAAAACGACAAATTAGGGTCCTCATTACGACTAAGTGGAAAAGAGTTAGCGAAATTCAATAAGGAAAACGCCTCACGAAATTCTAGGTAGGCAAGTACATACTGTAGCCCCCACATATGAATTGTATCGTCGTCTCTCCGACCTTAAGGGCACTTGCTCCAATGTTCTGGCAAGTAACTTGCCGTGTTTCGCTGTATGCAGCATGGTGATGTTATGCTCAGAAATGTTATTTACAGAGCTATATTACAGAGAGTCGTATGCAGTTTGAAGTTGTAATCGGCACGAATGTTTCTGGAGAAAGTCAACCTCTTTTACATGAACCTTTGCTGGACCAGATTCTTTTTCAGCGAAGGAGCAAGTATAAGCGCGGGCGTAGCACAGCATGCATTGCTTGCTGCATGCAGCTGTGCATTGCGTCTCCTATAGTTTCACTCGAAGCTTCTCGAGTTGCATTTGCCGTTGTCTTTTCGAGCAATTTTGACATGAACCGAGTATATTCGCCACTCTCGGATCGTTGGGAAGAAAAAGACTTGCCGACCAAGCAGGCTTATCTCTCTGCTTTCTGCCCCACGTCTAGCTTCGAAAGACAAGATATACATATTTAGAATTCTCCGGATGACACTGGGTAACCATGAGCGTCAGTTTCGCCACTATGATAATTTTAATGACCGTGTTTCGTATACGCGCAGCCCAACATTTTGAAGCGTGCTTGTCGTCTGCTTGCGTTCCATGTGTTGGTCACTTGGTGTAACCCAGATCCCAGATTTTTTGTTGTTTTTTTTTGGGGGGGGGAGGGGGGGAATTCGAACGGCATGTGTTTTCACTTTTGCTGCAGCTTTTGCTCGCGTAGCCACGCGGCAACACTTAAGCTTTTTGGACTGCGACGGAATCAAAATAGTAGCGTCAGCATCTCATTAGCAACCTTTCGTGCTGATAAACATTTACCTGTTTATAATTGAAACCCTCATCTTAAAATACCTTCCAACTATAGAATACTCCTGGTGTTTGCGGGTCTATTTGCAAGTGAGACTAATGGACGGAAGCAGTCATGCGCTTCCGGCTGCTGACACAAGGTAATTTAAAAGGGGAACTGTCACGAACAACACTTCTCATCGGATGTTCCTCGAAGCTCACACGGAGCTCCTTTTTTTGTCGAACGATGTGGGATCAATCGGACGAAGCAGGTACTCATGGGTCGTTCCTTTAGCGGTATATTGTCTGGGTTCCGCGCAAGACACGACACACCCTGGTATCACGGCCAGTGGATGTACTTATATATAACCTGAATGATCGTCTGTGATGCACCCTCGCATATTCCACGTGTAGTACAATCGAAGCAGTGTATCGAACATAGGTAGTAGTAATATGCAGGTATATGACGGACGCATTACTACAGAACAAGGCAAAAACTTTTTGAACGTCACTCCCTAGATGTGACCTCTTTGTAGCTGTTCATCACCTCTCTTCACCTGCTTGTATACACATACACACAGACGGCCATTATCCCGTCCACGGCTGATAATTACGCTCGCCACTCAGCCGAGCACTATAACAGGAAATAGATTCCACGTCTGCAACTCCGCCGTCTCATTTGTAATGTGCCGGTTCGTTATCAGAGGACACTCCGAGGACTCGCCTGCTGGGAGCATAACGTGCAGGCATCATTTTCTCAATGTGGGCTTGGCTTCGTCAACATTCGTTCCCGTTCTCCATGATACAGCGATATGACATGACCGTCTACGCCTGGTAATCAATGTTCTGTCGTGAGTCTGTGTGCGTAACGTGGGAGCCTTTTATAAACCATGCTTCGGGGTGAAAACCGTCTGCCCCCTGGTATTGCGGAGAAGGTGAATCAAGAAGAAATCACCGCTGTGCAGCTTCATGCTTTGTTGCACTTGCTAGATATAAGCTAGGGAAAGAATACTGGACATATTCCCTAATGCTTTTCGCTCTGTATTATCCTATTCCTACTGATTGTTGTGTTTCTTCTGATTAGCTCAAGTTGAAACAGTTGTACCACTGAAACAGTAGTTGGGTATGTCAGTTTGGAAAAGTGTCTGATCTTTTCTTCATCTTCGTTTAGCAACTACTTAGCGAGTAATGTCAGGAACGTGACAGGATTAAAAATCACAGTCCCGAAGAAGCTTCTGTCCATCCAGCTGACATGTATACCTCGAAGCCAGAGCGCATAAAGCTTACGATGCAAATGAAGAAGACTCAGTAAATTGATCGGTCCGGCAATAAAAGGGATCCGGGTTCGGATCTCACTGGTGACACTTTTCATCGGCTGCCTTTAATAGAAGCATGCTCACTTTTGGTAACAGTAAGCTTACCTGAAACGATTTAGTGGCGAAGCTGCCTTCTAAGGATCCGCCCCGCAAACCAGCAGCAAAGCGGTGCATTGAGAAAATATTTCGTCAAATCAACGCGTGGGCATTCGCAGCAGGTGGACAGTAGTAATGCAATGTTACAGGAAGGGCGGGTTTAAATGGAACAGCTGCTTTTGCGCAAGAGGACGACGAACGTCCCAGATGCGCTTTCATGCGTTAGAACCGAAGGGACTGAAATCGGCGCAGCACGGTGTCAGACGATTAGTAGAACTGCCTTCACGTGTTCCAGCTCTGATGAGTGGAGGAGGAAAAGGGAAGAAACAGACTCCCTCATGGGGCCTTTACTTCGAATGCAGCAAAAATGAATATCTAATGCAGCTTGCTTTTCGCGATCTTCAATAGATAAAAATACTTAACTAAGTAATTTTGAAAACAGAGGTACCTGACGTCGAGGGTATGATCTATGTGTGGGCAAACGTGGGTTCGTCTGTGAAAGGTGATGTCGTCTGTTTCTAGCAAAAAGGCAGAAGAGAAATGTCGTTTGATACCAGCTGCTACTACTTCTACATCTCCCCTAGCGTATTCCCGATATTGTACCGCTATATTGTGGCTACCTGCCGACTCTCCTGCTGATTGATGACTACCTATTGGATGCATGATATCTAACGACTGACTAAGCACGATCCTGGCCTATCGCCTCATTGGCTAAGTACCACATACACCTGGAACCACAACCAACCGAAGCGATTTTTTCCCCCCTCAGCATATTTTATTTGCACATCAAGTAGAGATTTTATAGACAAACCTCGTCCGTTCTCTCTTAATTTTCTGACTGATTATTATAAAAGCAGCAGCTGATACACATTCGGAACACAGCACACACAGAATATCAACCGCTACCGCATGAGCACCCGGCCCAAAGCAGCTACCATTCGGTATCGACTGTCGCTGTTCCCATATTCAGTCCGTCGCCGGTGGCTGCTTCCAAGAAACGAGGGAACGGATGAGAAGACATGCGTGACCTGACTTTCGCTCTGATCTCTCCAATATACCACTGTAAATATATGTCGCCGAAATCAATATGAACGAATATAACTGCGATAGCGTCGCTCAAATAAAAAAAAAAATTCTTCTTGACGAAGGACGAAGATTGAAAAGAACGATGTCAGCAAGCATTAGAAAATAGCCTGAGTGGTCACTATATAATCAGGTTCATTTTCTTAGGCCTTTTTCATGTGGCCCGGCCGTCGCTCAGGCTTTCCAAAATCTATTTTTCGAGCTAATATTTGGTGCATTGGACCACCACAAACGTGCGAAAATATAAAGGACGCCTTGTTGCTTTTATATCGCAGCTTGAGGGTTTGGTAGTTGAGTAGAGTACCACGGACGGCGGCGCAGCTTTCCGCGAAACGCACCGCCCAACACATATCCATCAACTGTGACATCACAAAATCAATCATCACAAAGTGATCATCACATAAAAAAAAAAAAACTTTTTTCTGCCGAACAAGCTTTGCGAACCCATTATTGCAACTCCAATCAAAAACTAATTACGCCGTCCTTTCCTGTTTATGATCTTTTCTTCGTTTGCATGAGTTCTACACACATAACATCACAAATGTACGCTACTACACTCACTCGGAATGGAACTGAAATTTGAAGAACTTGATTGGCTCTCCCAGACTGTACATTTTCCCAAAATAAACAATAAAAAAAAAGACAGTCTGTATATTCCACAACACTTTCTTTTGTGACATGTGTACTCATGTATTGCATTGACTTCGAGCGTTGTTCTACGTCACGTTAATGTTTTTCCTTTCTCTGTCACACGTTTTCTAGCGGACGATCAGGTGGAAGAAGTGGAAGTGGCGATGGTGCGCTACCAGCCAGAAAGGATCGAGGATCTCTGTCGGAGCACCAAGTTTACGCGCCAGGAACTCAAATACATGTACCAGGGTTTCAAACAGGTAACACAATACTTGAATATCTTGTAGACACCGCTGCTAGTGTCCTGTCATTTAGAAAAGGTCACCGTGTGTAGGCAACATCGTTCACTTTTCAATGTAGTTCTCTTTCACGAGCGCGAATTGTACCAGTCGTTGTTCGCGAATTGATTACTTCAAGCATTTTTGCAGCTGTCTTTCTTACTACGGTTCTGAGAAATCGATTAGGCTTAGTTTCAGCAACAAGTGGAGGCTTTCTACTGTAAGTACTGCTGTATTGCCTAATGCAGTAACATGTGCAGGTGTGCCCTACGGGTGTGGTACACGAAAATACCTTTAGGGACATCTACGCACAATTTTTTCCCCAAGGCGGTGAGTGCGTGCTTTATTATCCCGTACGTGAACTGCTCAAGGTATTTCTCTCTGTCTTCTTTTCAGACGTAAGCCAGTACGCACACTATCTGTTTCAAGCGTTCGACCAGGACCATAATGGTACAATAACCTTCCAGGTTAATACAATGCCTGTTTAATACTTTGCTTTCTCTACATAAGGGGTCGTTCGAGCCACACCGAAACCTGTCTCTAATGATCGCATAAGTACCACGTAATGAAGAATATTTCTGTGAGCGTTGAATCGCTTCGAAGGAGTAAGATGCCGGCGACAGAAGGCATGGGTCAGGTGGAAGAGAAAACGCACGAATCGCGCCCGATGCTCGTTTCATCTATTGCTCTCTCGGGTTGCGAGGAATGAAAGGTCCCGGCATGACTTGGACGACCCTCGTATGTGCAGGGCTAGGATGAAATAACGGAAACGTCAGTTGATTGAAAAGTGCGCTTTGCAACTTTTTCGAAAAAAGAAAAAAAAAGAAAGAACCTGCAGCTGTAGGTAAGTTAGGTAATAAAACGTTAGAGAGCCGGGAGTACTTAGCAATGCAAATCCGTGCCATTTACGGTATTTTTCTTTCTCAATCAGCAAGCAGTGACAAAAAGAAAAAAAAAAGGAGACAGTGCACACAAAGATCTGAATGAACGCTTCTACGTAAAGAAACGACATCGTTTACGGGTGAAGCCGCAGTTGCTCTCTACTATTTGAAGAATAAGTGTGCCGTGTAATTAGCGAGTTTATTCTAGAAGTTACACACTTTCCATAATCTCGCCACAATTTCATATTTAGGATGGCCTTTATAACGAAAAATTCATTCCGGTCATGTCCTGATAAGAACAACCTTTGATATCTCCTTTAGCATGCAGAACTACCCAGCAGAAAAAGGAACCACTAGATCACTCTGGTTACTTTCAGAAACAACACCGGGGTGGGACCAGGAAATTTCCCTCTAAACCACCGGCAGAACACGACTTGCGCAAAAAATTTAGTTAGAAAGAAAAGAAAAAAAGTTCGGGGGGTTGCAGGATTTCCGGATGCTTCCATTATTTTGACGAACCCTCTATGTACTGTATTTTAAGCGTATTATTTTGTGTCTTCATTATTAGCTGCGACTGAACTTATCTCAGGATCAGGTTTGCATCTGACGCGCGTTCTAGCCAATGTTTTTTGTTGTTTTTTTACCTCTCTCTCGACTAGTAAATAACCACGAATACGGCTGACGTATGTGCAGAAACGGGTAATTTCACTGATTCGAAAAGCATAGGCATCTGGTTTTCAAAGTACACAGAAAGGCATAATCTTTTTCGTTTTTTTTTCAATAATGCGAATTTTTGTGGCTAGAATAGTTACATTTGACATCGACAGGTGATGCTTCTCTTGTGTCAGTAACAGTGGCGCCCGTCAGCGTCTAAATCTAGCTAGGTTATTATTAAGGACAACACAGCGTGTCATGGTGCCTGAGGTTCCACGTATACAATGAACTATTTCAGAAAATGCAGCATACGTTGCATAGATGATTCTCTTTACTTGAGTTTATATATGCAGTTCCTGCCCTGTGTATGAGATGGGGTGCTGCGCAATACGTCGCGAAGAGTAGGATGTGTGCTCTGTAATATGCAGGACTTCGTCGTGGGCTTGTCCGCCCTGTCACGCGGTGCCCCGGACGAGAAACTGCGCTGGGCATTCCAGCTGTACGACATCAATGGTGACGGTTGCATATCTCGCGATGAGATGCAAGAGATCATCGCTTCGGTGCACAGCCTAGTGGGCAACACTGCAAGTGGATCAGCGCCAGAGGAGCACGACTTGTACTCTGCCAGGGATCATGCCAACAGGGTCTTCCAGGTATGGTCTCTGTCGCAGATTGGGCTGTTGATAAAGGTCTTTCAGAGCGCTGCATTCATTTTCCAGAAACTCGACCAGAACCAAGACGGCATAGTTACTTTCGACGAGTTCATTGAAACATGTCTCAAGGTCAGTTTCATGGGATTGCTTTTGCCTACTTTCAAATTTTACCGACTTTGCGTGCGATTAAATTCTCCGCACACTTTCCGTCGTCACAGTTTTACGCTGTCGGGTATCATTCACACATATAGCCTCGACAAGTAAGCAAGTACCGAAGACGCACACTACATTAATGAACGATTCAATCCCCTTGAACCAACTGTCCGGGCGCTGTCTGGGGTTTTCCATGGGTTCCCGTCAGGCTTTTCCCATGGATTTGCGTTCAGTTCCCCTTGAGGCACTGACCCCTATGCATCCCGCTCCTTCCTGTCTCCATCTGTAGGCTGCTCATGGCCACAGTTGCTTTGCGGTGCTAACAGCGAAGCAAAAGAATCAGCGTGCCTGCTGCCGTTGGTGGGCCCAGTATCGCTCATAGTTTTGCCGTGGAAATATTTGGTATGCAGAGTGAATGCGAGCGCTTTTATAGCATGCTGTACCACATGTGATAAAATTGTTGCGGATAAAAACTTGTCTTTACTGATCATCGAAGATGGCGAAATCGGGCGAAGAGCATAATTTCTGTTCACCAGACGTAATTTGAGATGAATAATCGAAAGACCTTCGTTCGAAAACGGAACTCACATTGTTAGTCTTTCCCTTTGCTGCAATAAAAAACAGAAAAGAAGGAAAACATATTTCTCCGCGTTTTGTGTTTTGCAGGACGAAAACATAATGAAATCTTTAGCTATCCTGGACACTGTGCTATGATGTCGATAGCCACCTCCATCTTCCATAACCAAGTTGTGGTGAATCATGGGGGCGTGAAGTAAGGAAGGCAATCGACACATCCTTCCTGGCAGCTCTGTCGACCCTCCTTGGACGGAGAACAGCAGCGACCCCCGAGTATCTTCATTTGGCAACAATCGTCATAAATATGCACGCCCACGATTACATCAACGAAGTTGTATTTATTGTTCATACTTTGGTATGCCTCGTCGGTTGTTCATCAGTGTTGTCACTGTGTGATATGTCAATATTGGTCGAGACATTTTCAAGTCTGTTTCGTACTTGAGCTCCACTGAAATAACGTTATACAGCATATTGAGCCAAGAACTGTGTACCAGTTATACTAGGCCAGATGTTGTTATCTTGTTACGTGGTGAATTAATGTTTTCATAGTGGCCTTGTTAATTGTCTAATGTGCTTGAATCACGTGTGACCGGTTCAAATGTGTTACAGAAATGTACTGCTTCTCGCGCGCAGTTTCGGTCCAATATATTTTAGCTCGTCAAGGTTTTTTGTACCGACGCACGTCAAAGCCGCTAACCGAGAGGAATCCCTCCAAGCCATGATAAGAAATATTTTCCATCTTACCTCCCCCTATTGCATGACTCTGTCGGTAGAAGCTTATTGTCCGGCAATTCCATCTTTCCTAAAGTTTTAAAGTAAAATGCTTGAATTCTCTAGCCGCGACTGCCATTCTACATATTTCCGTCAGCTATGGAACAATGTATCTGCAGCCGCGTCCGTTAGCAACAGAGGGCAGTTCAACCGAGATTGCAATGTCAGCTACGAGTGTGCATCCATATTGGGATAATTCTATAAGGGCAAGCCGTACGCCCATTCCTGGTCAAGCTTTACACAACCTAGGAGCTAGGGGAATTGTACTATTCTTTTATTCTGCCGCTTTGTACTTCAGATGAAGATTTCGTTACGGATTTCGAAAAGGCGACACCTGCTGGTAGGAAGTGTTTTATCACACATGGTTCCAAATGTGCCAAAGAGGAAAGTTCACGACAACGAGCAAAGGACGCAACGGAGGATAATAATATTGTTGCTGCTTCTGCTGGGAGAAGAAATACGATAAACGTCTTACGGTCTTTGTGAGTCTAAACGCTGTCGACGCGCGAGCTGTAATAATCTTTAACTACGCTTTACAGATTGTCACCTATTTATCAACCTATGCCATTTCAGCCCTACAAAACTGTCAGTCTCGATAATGTTTATACACGATTAGTGTTGCACGCTGCTCTAAATTTGAAGTAATTTAAAATTTGATTAATTTAAATGGATACCTTACGCTGCAGCTTCAGTCAGAAATACAAAATGCACTGTAACCGAAAGAAACAAAAAAAGCGCACTCTTTCGGCAACTCGATCATCATCCAATTGATCCTGCATCCAACACAAGTCTTCCAGCACAACAAGCTCAAAGGAAATTGTCGAGGTCATAACTCAGCGACACCACCGCATAATTCTGCGCTGGTAAATGCACTTCGTACGGGCATCTTAGGACAGTGGAGAACTTGCACCATTAAATGCGCAGTCAGGGTAATGTGGCATGATTTTGCATGTTATATGCGAGCTTTTGCGTAAACTGCCGACTCATACCGTGCAGTCTTTTGGAAGTTTAGTTTTTAACCCAAACGCAGTTTTCTGCTGCTCAAACAGCCAGCATTTGTTCAAGTACAAACGGCACGTGTCCTCCTCCTCTCTTCGCACCTATCTAGATTGAGTTTTTGATGCCGCGGATGATCGCCGTACATTCCACAGCATTCCTCCGCGCGTGTTTGGCCTTTGTCGTAAGCTTAGCACTGCTCTTTCATTCCAATTTAGGTGTCTGTCTGGCGTGCGTGCACACTGTCGTTTGTTGTCCTTACTGTTTCTACAATTTTCGGCTTCAAATATTAATCTGTAACGGGGAAGAAATCAAGCGACAGCGTCCATGTCGTTCGCACCAAAGTGAGAGATATTTAGGTTGCAAAAAAAGCGTAACCATGACGTATATATACAGCGCCCAAATGCCCATTCGCCGGCCGAACCTTCTGACCGAAAATTATTATGCTCGCCTGCAGTTACTGGAATTCCCGACGTGCAATGATTGGATTCGTTACGAACACGTGACCCTTCCATTGAAATGAATGTGCTTACATGGCGCTGTGCAGCCTTTCTTTCTTGGCTTTCCTCCGAGGTCGGCATCCCGTCCAGAGCTGGTGCCACTTTGAGAATTGTGATGATGTATATACTCCGTGCCAAATTGGGAAGGAGAGTAACGAGCCTGTGCTGCAGGTGATGATACAGCGCATCTGCGCGAAGCCGCGTTGTTCCCGTTGGTTCTGCACTGGTAAAAAAAAGAAAAATGAGAGTAAGATTCCGATTATGTTGTTTGGAATTAATAAGATGCTTCAAATGTTGAACCGTCTGTTCCTGTACCACGCGTCTGACAGAAAAAGACGCAGTGCGTGTCATAGCGGTATTTTGTGCGTTCTTTACCGAGACCCTTTCACTGTTATTTTCCCCTGGGTTTGCGTGGGAAAAAGTAGTGCATTTTGTGCCAACCGTCAAACAATGATATTTTCCAGTGCTTAAATTTGTTGAAAACCCAATGGGAGTAGCATACTTGGACAAGATAAGCTTGTCCAAGTACGCTCATCACTCTGTTTGACGGTTGGCGCTAAGTGCACTACTTTTTCCCACGCAAACCCAATGAAAAAGAACAGTGTATGTTATGAGTGTAATGAGAGCACCGCAGACGTTGGCGCACAAACTGTGCCGTCCCTTCTAACAAAATGGAACCAACAGCCGCATTCAGCTGCACAGAGCGCTTGTTTACTGCAGCATGATTTGCCAGCCAAATGTTGCACTTTTTCCTTCTTTGAGAAGTACCGTTGTTTGTAAAAATCTGATGCTGGTGGGGGATGAATAAATGCGCGTTTTCAAGTACAACGTTTCCTGCCTACCTTCTTTCACTCTGGTAAGAACGCATTGAGGACAAGACCTGTATTTGGATACGGTGATCTAGGCTGAACGTGGAGTAGTGTACCAGCTTCGAGCGTTTCTGGCGTGTAACGCATACTGGCATAGATGCAAAGAAGCATAGAATGCATAGATTGCTAATCGCGTAAAAAAGCTATTTTGTTCAGCATACTCGATTTCCGTTTTCAACTTCAGCTTAACACGTTTCGTGTCGTCAAGCAACACTAATCAACTTCCAGTACAGGAAAGAATGGGGAAGAATACCAGTCTTAACCTGTTTTCCAAAATAACGCAGTGGGCTTAAAACCCGGAGAAGAAAAAAGGAGTCCCGACTGCCCACAAGCGGAATCCTTTCTATAACCTTGCGGCAGCGTCTGTACGCCTTTCAACAGAAGCACCGGGAAAATAGTTGGAATAACAAACCATCCCAATTTTTTTTCCGCCAACTGATTGTCTACCTTATGATCAGAGTCAAATTTGAATGTTTTCGTTTAAAGCATAGTAGGAAAGCCATCTTAACGGAACTAAAGGTCTGAGGGAAAGCGGGAGGAACGAAAGCAAATCCACAGGGTCAATGAACGTACGCAAGTAAGGGCTTTTCTACTTCTGTCTTTAGTCTTTGAATGTCGCGTTGCAGCCTTTTGTGTGGCTTATGTGGCTTCCTACACTCTAAAAACAGAACTTCACCGCATAACACGGGGATGACCAATCGCCGTTCCGAATGATACCTTTCAGAGACGCCATTTGCTGAAAAC
>JARGYV010081029.1:0-11922 GCA_029532675.1 Ornithodoros moubata | reverse complement strand
GCTTTAGAGTAATTATCGCCGCAATTTTTTAAACAAATATACAATACACTTCTTATATTGTTTTGGGACGCATAATAGAAAGAGTCGGAACTGGAATCTTGGGAAGTGTTTAATGTCGTTCCAAGTAGGCGAACTACCAAAAAGGAAAGAGGAAAGAGATGTGGTGACCTCTTTCACCCCCTCTTCCTCACCGTTTTCCCGATAAACCCGTAACATCCGTAAAGCCCGCAGAAGCGCGTGGTGGCAGCCAGTCCGAAACCCGGCAGTGCCAGGCAAGCATCCGGCAGAAACCGAGACACAGGGCAAAGTTTAGGTCGTTGTTAAACAGACGAAAGACGTCAAGCAGAATCGAGGACCATCTTTGCTACTGTCCGAGGGAAGAAAAATCGCCGGGCTACGAGCGATTCGTGGAAGACAGCCTTGCTCCGCATTCCACGCTGCTTCAAGAGGTATTCGTTGGATGGAATGGACTATGGCTTCCCGACACTGGCATGAAGACCAAGACGGCGATAAACCGACTCATAAGGGGCTACCCGCATAGAGCGTTTTTGCCAGCGTTTTTGCAGCGCGGTGTGGGCTCAGTGTCACAACGCAGCACGAGGTGAGCGCAGCCGACTGTGATGCACCCGAATGGAGCATAGATCACGCGTTGCGGTTGCCACGGCAAGCCGTCAACTCTACTCACCGCGACGATGTTGCCAGATGACTTTCACTTATTTATGCTAACTATGTGACATTTTTCTCGAAACGTCAACATACTACCGCACTTTAACTTCTGATATCTGGCACCGCCGGATATCCGACTATCAAGCTGGGGCAGAGTGCAGACGTGGGCCCCCGAAGAAGTCTCACAGTTGCTTTCGTTGAGTGCAACGCTGACCTCCGTCCATAGCGCATGCCGCAAGTTTATGTCTATATTCTTTTAAGTTAGGGTTCCGCAGTGGCGGACGTCTTACTACTTCAGAAATGAGGGCCTCTACGTGAATGCGACCCGCCATTGTAGTATCGTACACGACTCTAGCAACTTCAGCTGACTCATGTGCACGCTAAAAGGTTAGGAAGTCACGTGTCCCTTTCAAGTACGCACGGATTGGAATACGCCGTTCGATTAAGGAGCGTCACTTCCGCTACGCTGCTGAAATATCTGTACCTGTCAGAACCCAGCCGGAGCGCAGCGCAACAATTGTTTGCCATTCGGGTGAGAAAACGCGCCGACGCTGCCATACGCTGCGCTGCGAAAACGCTCCATGCGGGTAGCCCCTAACACCATGCTAGACTTTCTGAACATCTCTCATGGTGAAGTCAGATTAAACTGCAACTGTCGCCTTGTTTTCACTGCGGCTTGGAATGAGAAGTTGATGTATGCACACCCGTCCATGTCCATATCTCAAGTCTACAGGCGGGAAAAAAGACGAGGTCCCAAGCGGAAATCACACAAGGGCGTGGCACCAGTCACAGTGACGTTCATATATATATATATATATATATATATAGGGAAAGAAGCACTTAGGGAAAGTATGCTGCAGGAGAAAATTCAATATTTCACCGTAATGTAGTGTCTGGCAGACATGAGGGACCGCGTAAGAGATATAGCCCTCCCTATGTGAGGCAGGCGGGAACCTCCAGCCGAGATTCGTAGCCGTCTTTTTCACGGAAAGGGTGTTGTGTCGCGCGATCTATATATAGCATGAATGGGCCAAGGTCAAGTCAGGGTAACGAGAAGGTTGGTTCTGGTTGATATTTCTTTTTTTTTTTTCTCTCTCTCTCTCGTCGTTATCATAATGTGGGGTATTGCGTTGTTATGGGATAATGTGGGGAGCACAGTAGGACTTTTTGTAAAAACAAATATCAGCTAGAGATGGCGAATAAACTTTCTCCGTTAGGGTTTCCTAAGAGCAGTAAATATAAACGCTTAGAAGCATAAGAGACTTCGCTTCACTATGTTGTAAGGTTTACAGTGTGCAGGGCAACATTATACACATGTACGGGAACGTAAAAAAAGATGCATACAAACAACAGAAGGACAGGGAAAACAAGATGGCATTGTGACAAGGCGAATACAATAATTCGCAATGCAGTGAAGAGCCAGAACGTTAAGAAAACAGGTCAATTACGGAGTAAATGGTATTTGGCGGCAGAGGGTTTAAAAAGTTATCATAGTATACGCGAACCGAGGCGCATTATTTGTATGACTCTGGGTCTCCGGAATCCTGACGACATGATAGCTCAAGTTGACCTCGACCACAATACGTAAAAATTATCGAAACAGAGGCCTCATTGCAAAAAAGTTTGGGTGGAACACACACACACAAAAAAAAAGGATGACACGAGGGGTCAAAGACACGAAAAGCACCGAGTTAATGAATAAGGATGGCGAACCGCAATTTGTTGGCTCCATATGCAGTCTTGAAATGAATCCTAGTGCTAATGTCGTGTATCTGAAGCAGCAGGCCTCACGAAGCGCCTTGCTCACTGCTCCAACTTTCTTTCCCTCATCCTCGTCCTCGTCCTCTCTTTCCTGCTAATGTCATGATTGTGAAGATTGAAGTGATACTGGAGTTTGATGGTTCTTTATATTAGGATTCGGATTGCTTCAATTGGCTTGACTTATGACCGTAAAAATTTTCACGCATTGTGTTGGAGTTTTCTCCAAAGCACTGAAAGTAGCATTTGGTACAGATTATGGATAATGCAGATTGAAAAAGCTGGAAAAAACAATGTGTGATAAATTTGAAAGCACCAATTGCTTGCACTGCTGTTAACATCAATAGATGGAAAAATGAAGGAACACGTTTGCACCAAAAATGATGGCCGGGTATGTGTTGTGATATATGAGATGAAATGAGGATGTTGCGAATATTACGTGATCTGCAGAACGCTACCAATGGGTCTGTAGAAAATACCTTTTTGACTTTTGTGCCGACAGAAAGTATGTTATGTGCCGATAGAAGATACGCATCGCCTTAATCAGATACCTGTGGCAGCGATAGCAATTAATGAACCTCCTTGCTAATTAAGTTTGTACGGCCACGTATTGTTGTAGTGTTTTTCTCGGCCCTCCTCCTTTACCGAGTGTTTTCGGCCAAACGCTAACGAAACCACGAGCCTGGCAACCGCAACAATAGAAGGATTATGAGGCTGCATATAGCGCCGCTCGACGAGCCCACACCAGAAACAGGTCCAAAACAGAGAGTGCTGACTTCATATGATAATCAAGACTGCTGGCTCACGGACGTCGCACACCTTATCGACACCTCTTTTTTAGCTGTGACTGTGACGGACATTTCCTTCTGATCCGTATTTTTTTCTTATTTATTATTTATTTTTTATTTTATTTTATTTATTTTTTTATTTTTTATTTTTTATTTTTGCGCTCCAGCATTAGCAGGTGCTTCAATAGCTCTGGAGAAGACAGTCCCGACTATGTTATAGCTGCCATCCATATATTATTGATAACATAAGCAACAGCCTTTTTCAACTCTTTTCATAGCTTCTCGTTCTTGTGCCGATACACAGGCTTGTAATTTACAGCCCCTCGTTTTATTCTTTTTAATGATTGTGTACTACACACGCTTTGCAATCCTTCTGTGGCTAGGCGTCATGGTACTCCTTGTGATTTTCACAACGTCTTTGTTTTATCGCTGATGATGATGACAGATGAGGAGTTTCGGTGTGATCCGCCTGCATGCAGGTGGAGCGGCGATCTTCCTGTACATAATTAAAACAATATTACTATATTATATACATGGGGTTCTTTGTTACAAACTCACTTGCCTTTCGCAATATTATAATGTCTTTTTTTATATATTATGTCTTTAGTGCTGCAAACTCTCACCCAAGGCCTGGATAAGGTCATGTCCGTCGGAATTGTTACAGACCCCGAAGGAAAAATGGGAGCATCCCGAATCCGGCGAAAACTTGCGACCCATTTGCGTAGCAAACAGAAACTGTCCATATCGTGAAGCATAGAAATATTTTGACACCGCTGACAGTTGGAATAGCTTTGGCTACGACGGTCTTCAATTCTGCGTTCTAAGTTTTTCCTAAAACTCTTTAATTAAAATTGTAATCATCGGGTTTCAGCTAATTAGTCACCGAACACGCATGCGATCGGCTAGAAAGATGTCCGTAAGGCCAGTTCTATTAGCCGCCCAGACGGTATATCTAGGGCTCTGATGGATAAAAAAAGAAAAAAAAAAAAAAACAGATCTGTGGCGCCTAAAAGAAGTATCCCTGTAATTTGCTTTCCTCGGCATGTATACATTGTTGCTGTGCACTTTGTAATCTTTCATTACCTGAGGAAACGCGGACTCCTGGACAGAAGTCTCGTAGTAAACTTTTATTACATTGCGTCCTACGAGTTTGCGTTTCGTACTCGCTCGAACTCTGCTGCGGGTTTGCCATTTGCTTTTATTCAGCCTACCGAGCCGCCCGCCATTTATTTATAAAGTGAACGCGTGCTTTATAACTGTCTGCTCCGTCAATAACCCGATCAGGACAGAAAGTGCCCCATGCGGGCGTGAGCTTACGGAGCTGTGTAGGCGGTTCCTTTAAAAAAATAGTCATGCTGAATAGGGGCTATGAATAATAAACGTTACCTATATGGCTTCTCCTGAGTATCATCTAAGCTGTGGCTTCTTCTGCCTTACTATCAACATAAGCTTAAACTCCTCAAAACAATGACCACGATCTTCCACTGCACTGGAAGAGGCTGTGAATTTCCTTCAGGCCATCCGACAGGACAATGAATGAAGCCTCTTGTCAATGCCCAAGACGTAAAGCCTTTTCTTGTTAATGCTACTAGCATAGTATAGAGATGCTCTATGCAACGTATTTCTTTTCGCAGTAGTGACGCAGGAAATCACGTACGAGGTACCTGAAGAATGCAGGCACGACGACCAGCTTCGCGGTACGAGTAAACGAATACGACGTGTTCCGAAGTCACCAACAGTATCATGATATCGCCAGGGGACGTCGCATCAAAAACACCTAGAACAAAGAAAGCAGGAAAGGAAAAGGGTGCAGCTTTTCATGCTTTGCGCCAAGCCATATTTTATTATTATTATTTTTTTTAGATGGCATGCTGAATATAAAATGGAGACATCAGATCCAGGCTAGGCCCAAAACGTACTTGCTTTGATGGTGCTGCTCCGCGCGATGTTATTTGCGGGCTTAAGACTTTTCAGCAAATTGAGGCCACAGGGAAAGATAACCTACCAGAGCGCTTGCAAACAGGTGCAATACGTCAACGCTGCTCTTCGTCGCTTACTGAATTTTCAGCATATATCTTGTAAAGTTTGGAAGCTAGGCAAGCCTTGTACGCACTACGCTAGAGGCGCTGTCTCCAGGGATATTGTTGGACTGTCAGATAAGAAAAATTCACGCGTGTCAATCAAGCAAGATAATTATTTCCACCTTTAAAAGAAGGTTCATAGGCTTAGACAAAGGAGGTCTTGGCAGCTTTCTTTGGATGCATTGCAACCTTCAGCTGGGCGCTTTCTCCGACTTTCGTGGGGCCGAAGTAATATTTTACGCATTGTCCTGAAATAGTGCTGTACTACTGGAACCTACAAATACCTTGAAATTCGTGCTTCACCTGTTTGAATATCTTTCCTTTTAGAACTCATTTTTGCATTTTCCATTCCTTCGGCATAGTGAATTGTTCCATTAGTGCTTTATGTTCCCACCAAAGGAGACAGATACGTCTGAGCAACAAAGACGGAGAAGGGAGAAGGGAGTTGTTGGATTTGTTGGACTTCACAAGTATGTATTGACTGGGTTGTTTGTTTTGTGGGATTAGCACGCGGACATTTCGATAAGATAAAAGAATGATAAACTTTTAGCTTATATAGGAGGAACGGACTCGCAAGCCTTGGGTCTTATTTGAAGGAGGGGATTGCTCCTACATTATGAAATGTATCGAGGATCAATATTTATCTTTTGAGCATGTGCGTGTTAGATTCACCAGCGACCATATCATTGTGTTGCTATATCGATATACTAAGCCATTTGTGCTGTGTTGCTTTATCTCCTGTGCGATTTCTCTACACAGTTCTCTCTGAACATTTGGCCTATACTGCGAGTAACGCAATATCTTAATGAAAAAGTGTTATCGAATGAGCAGTGTAGAATCTAAGCTTGCAGCTAGCTAAATACAGCTTGTATGACGCGCGCGTTGCACTTTTATTTTATTTTTCGCGCACGCAATGCATTTGCTAAGGCGTGATATTGTTGAAGTTTTATCTTGGAGCACGATGACGGTGGTGACATTCTTGTCGTCTGAGTGGAGAGGTGGTGCTAGTCAGAGCTATTTACCAGATTATTAGAATGCACCCAACTACCTAAAACATTTGTACTCTTGTAATGTTTTTAGATACTGGGGAGCGCCAGCAGCATAAACGAACATAAACTTTAAAAATGTTGAAGGTTTTGTATTCAGGATTTTTGGTGTGGCCCATTTAAGTAGGAAATTCAGCAGGCTAAATGTATAGTGGCTGCCAAATATGAACGAAGTACGCTTAGGCGCTAGATACGAATATAGACTGTCAAGTTGTAAGAGCAAGAAAAAGCCATTTTTGTGGCACTGTGGGACAAGAACCACACACACTCACACACACTCTCACACACACACGCACACACACACTCACACACACACACACACACGCACGCACGCACACACGCACGCACGCACGCACGCACGCACGCACGCACGCACGCACGCACGCACGCACGCACGCACACTCCACTCCACTCACTCACTCACACACTCACGCACACACACACACTCCACTCCACTTGCTCACACACTCTCACTCACTCACTCTCACACACACACGCATACATGCGCACGTGCGACGCACACGTCTTCGATCCCTTGTCATTGACTCATGTGGGATATTGGCTTGAGGAAGTTCACTCCAGCCTCTGTTACGGGATATACTTTCCAGTAAAGTACAAAATCTTGTTATAATGGCAAACAATAAAATCAAAGTCGTGGAAAAGGCGCGCACAGAAGCATCTTTATGCGAGATGGAACCGAAGACAGTTACGGCGTCTCCGCTAGCGGTTCCTTTGAAGGAACTCTGCAAAGAAGGCGCTGCGTCTAAGAGTGTAAAAAAAAGGACTTCCGCTTTGTGAGACTTATTGGCCGCTTTATTTGTCCCTGTACTACTGACTTGGGGCGTTTTGTCATGTCTGAGCAAAACTGGAGATGTCGCGACGCTTGCACGGCACGCTTAGTGGGCTTGATCTGCAGACCGCGTACATTCTATTGGAACAAGTGTGTCTCGCTCACAACTACATTCGCTCCAAACCCTTGCCAGCACTATGTCCATCTCTAGGACAGCTCTGCAGGCACAGCTCTCTTATGCGGTGAAGTTCCCTTTTTAGAATGCGTATACCCCATCGGTCTAAGCGATACGAACGTGCTTTCGAACGGCTGACGTTCTGAACAGACTTCCGATGAAAATAAATGGTGACAGGAGCATCGGCGGAAGGATCCGCATTGTGAATTTTTCATCATGAGAGCTCATTTTCCAGTCATCCCTACGACAGAGTACTTTCACAAAGCGAGAGCAAGAAACTACTGCGAAACGCGCAAAGACGTAATCTCAGTTTGAACGTGATCAATTATGTAAAATCTCGCCCAGACACCTAGCACGCTTCGCAGCTTCCTTAACCGATGTGGACGTCACTTTCTGATTGTTGCTACCGCAAAAGCGTTTCGTGCTGCTTTGCAGAAGGAGCCAATTTCCTAACGGCTGCAAAGAGTGAGTGAAAAATTTGGTTCAGTTAACAATAGTTGGCTCGGAAGAAGATAGAATAAAAAGCCTTTCTGCTTCAGAAATATGAGCTCCATTAGCGTCCAGAGACGAGAAGAGACGTTAGTAAAATTAAAGCGGAAAATGAAATGCCGGGGAAGCCTAAATTTTTAAATGAGATGTGCATTTTACGCTCTCTATCCTTTTTTTTTTTTTATTTTGCGATAAAGTAAGAAGGGTTACCTCTTCTTTTAATGACTGTGCGTGGTGCATAGGAGCTGTTTAAGGTTTTGTAACCATGGAGCGAGTAACGGTATAAAATAATAATAATAATAATAGGTCTTTGTCTTTTCGAGCTGGCCATCTCTGTCGTCACACTACTGGCATGGTGGGTACACTGTAGTAACTCGATAGAATATTGCATTGTCTGCATTAGCCAACACTGTTATTTTCCCTTGGGTATGCGTGGGAAAAAGTAGTGCACTTAGCCTCAATTGTCAAACAGAATGATATTTTCCAGTGCTTAGATTTGCTGGAAACCATATGGGAGGGAAGTATCTTGTCGAAATATGCTCCTCCCATAAGGTTTTCGACAAATCTAAGCACTAGGATATCATTCAATTTGACGGTTGGCGCTAAGTGGCTCTTCTAACTATTCAACAGTGGGCAATTTGTCGGCACTCTCGTTCTTTCCAGGGATGTAACCTGACCGTTGCTGTCCAATTTGGAATAAACGTGCTGAATATCTAGGTGGGCCCTCAGTTACTCATTGTTTGTCATGTTTCCAACAAAACCATGTGACATGTTTGAACATGAAAACATTTTGGAACGGAGTTCTCCGTGTGAAAATATCGGATGGTGCACTTGTCCAGCAATGTCTTGTCTCTTTAAAGACGCAAGCGACGTAAAGCAGGTACAAGTTACCGAACATCACATGGAACGGTAAGAGGAAGAAGGTACATCAGGGTGACGGGCCCTCGCTTCACACTCATACATTGAGGTGAGGTGAGGAAAACTTTTCGAGCAGGAGGTTGACGGGAGATGAGTGAGGCAAATTTTCAAACAGAAACGGATGTAATGCGATGCGGTGAGCAAGGTTTGGGCTATGGATCGTGGAGTGCACTGGGGGAAAGCGGTTGGAAAAAGGTGGTTTTAGTTTTAAAAAAGAGCACGGTGTGGCGAGGACTTGGTTAATAAAGGTGTCCAGAAACCCCGCCGATGTAAAGGGTCTAATTAATGATACTAATTAAGCGCTTTCTGCGCATTTCTTAGGCCACGAGCACCACAATGGCTATAACACATACTAATAACATACTAATAAGTCACACTTTATAGTGAAGTGCAAAGAGTTTCTGCAATATATTAAGGGCGCCAGTGCAGTCTGCGTTTGTTGATAGTTATGAAGTGCAACAACCGTATTTTAGTAAATAAAATGGCTCTGTACAGTATCACCCCTTTGTGTCAGGGGTGATGAAGTTTTCTCCAGAAAAACAGATTAGGGGAACGGAGGGAAATAGTTTCAGAACAAAGTTGATGCGATGGCAGGAAAATCTCTCATGAACATGGTAAGGTCCAGTCAGAAATTAATTTTCTTTTTAATGTGGCTGAAATTAAACAAATTGAAAAAAATTAAGAAAGGTGAAAGAAAAAAATACGGAGCGTCATGACGTGAGGTGCTGTAAGGAACATTTCTATGAAAAAGAAAACTGTCGTAAGGTGAGGTGACTCGGGCGAAAGTTGAGGTGAGGACGATGAGCATGAGGGCATCTGTCCCCGTCTCAAAACAGGTTATCCCACGCCCAAGTTCACTGTCCCACACACTGTTATTTCCCCTATCCTCCCACAAGGTTTTCAACAAATCTAAGCACTGAAAAATATCATTCTCTTTGACGGTAGGCGCTAAGTGCACTACTTCTTCCCACGCCTACCAGAGGGGAAATATCAGTGTAGCGGATCCGATTTCTGCTGCTCAGCGAACACGAAAAAGACTCTCGTCCACTCTTGTCGAACTCGCTGAGACAAATCCGCATATCCTCTAAGCAGGAAACCGAGAAAGAAAACTATTTCTTCCTGACATCGTAGTCAGATCCAGCAACGCTTCTTACGGGACCCACGAACCTGTGGCCCAAAACATGTCATTGAAGATACTTCGCCTGCGCGAATCCTGTTTACTGCAGCGTATTGGCGATGGCGAACAACACCGACACGCCCAGTGAACAATAGCGATGCTTATCCAGACAAAGACTGGGCCTTCTATTGTACGTACTTATAGAAAGAAAATTGCATTTTCCCAACAAGGCGTTATCGTAAAGCCCGTCTTTGTGAGCCAGGATGAAAATAACGTCTTTTGAAGAAGCGCTGCCCGGGATAAGATTTACCGCCGGTGAACGTTTCGCACAAGCTCGGCAATAAAGTATAGAGCTCTTAATGAACGGTGAAGGGTTGGTTCGCAGTTCAGGTTTCAGCGTATTCAAGCACACAATCGGTGAACCCTGTGTATTTGAAGCAGAAGATGTGGACCGTTGTTGAGACATCCTAGATCGCCAATAATCCATATCGAATGGCGCATTCGTCTAATGCGTCATTCGATTTTTATCTTACCATTGCGTGACAAAGCAGGATGAATCGATGAATTAGTCCTCGATAAATCTGCTTCTTCGAGAGAAAGTATTAGGGCTAAACAACAACGTACAGCAACATCTACGACTGTACATGAACGTAAAGGCGTACTCAACGTAGCCTTCACGTCTTTCTATCACTACCAGCATCGTGATCCACCAGCCCGTTCTGTCCCGAGTATGGCGTTACAGAGAATGTGGGCCACATCCTCCTGCCGACTTCACAGCAACGAGAGGCCCAAAATCCTGACTTGACACACTCTGTCACTGATTCATTTAAAAAAAAAAAGTTCATCCAAGTGTTATTTTCTTGTTTCGTTAATTTCTTTCTTGATTGCCACGTCCTCTCAGAGATGCGTACCTCAATCTGTTATTTTCCCTTGGGTTTGCGCGGTAAAAAGTAGCGCGCTTAACTTGGATCATCTTATCTTGTTCAAGTATGCTACTCCCACAATGTTTTCAACAAATCTAAGCACCGGAAGACATCATTCTGTTTGACGGTTGGCGCTAAGTGCACTACTTTTTCCCACACAAACCCAAGGGAAAATAACAGTGCAGCGTGGATGAAACGGGTTTAGCCTGGCTTGGCTTGAGGCTATATAGTGATATACAGAGACCATGCCGAAAGCACCAAATATTTCGCAGCCTTCGCTTGTATGCGTCTATTGGCAATGACCGTAAAAATGTCGTAAAAGGAACTTTCGATCGGGAGAGCGCATATCACATCAGAGAAAGTAAATAAGTAAGACCCGCCCCAGTTTACAGCTTCCAGACAGTGTCAGCACGTACGTCCGAGAGTCTTCCTTACCAGTGGAGCTTCCGAATCTTTGACGGCATTCCACCGGACTACGCGTATTAGGTCAGCCTAGTGGGATCAGCGAGGAACTCAATTTGGTACACCTGAC
The DNA here is from genome assembly GCA_029532675.1 of Ornithodoros moubata. Lineage (NCBI taxonomy): Eukaryota > Metazoa > Arthropoda > Arachnida > Ixodida > Argasidae > Ornithodoros > Ornithodoros moubata. Next base: position 639 of record JARGYV010081029.1, on the reverse strand, counting down.
CCCCCAAACGGATCTCCCGAAATGGCAAGCTCTAGAATACGCTACGCTGCTTTGGTCATAAAAGTTAACGACAAGATGCTATAGGAGGCCTACGAATATAAAAAAAATTTATTGGGCCTATCAGAGACCTTTACACGCAGTCGTTTAGGTATGCAATACGCGTGCTCTCCGACTGAAAGGACGTAAAGTTTTAAGAGATATTCGGACGGTGAAATGACGGAGAGGCTGAAACATCCATGCGCGGACTTAGTCAGTGTGGGCTCAGGAAGGGATGAGGGGTATCATCCTTCAGGGGTCTAGGATTTCTGGGTAAAGAGGACGATCAATGCTTCTTCTCAGCATCATTGACCCGCATGTGAGGAGGGCCAAGCACGAGCGATAAGATGAGACAAAATTTGCAAACGATATCGGCTTACTGAGTGCCTTGGAGGATTGGGGTAGCTTGTTAAAGAACCACTTTCTGTTTAAAGACGAGATTATGTCGGGAGGGGTCGTTACGTTCAAATTCTCATTACGGCCAAGTGTATCATTTCGGTCAAAAGCCTCACCTATGTCGCGTGATGTGTATGGTGGTCGTTGTCTCCTGATGGCGGTTTGAGGTAGCCGGCGCACTATTCCGTGCAGCCACCCTCCTCATAT
>JARGYV010081016.1:0-13028 GCA_029532675.1 Ornithodoros moubata | reverse complement strand
CGTCCCAGAAAGAAGAACTACAAGTTGACAAGTATTTTTGTGGAGCTGGAGGCGCAATTTATAATGAATTAAAAAATCGAATGTATTTGTATGCCTTGCTTTAATGCGAAGTGTTCGTGACAAAATATCTCTAGCATGTAGCAGTATGCAGGAGGAAAATATCTGCATATTGCAGGACACTAATTGGTTGTCCGTCTAAATGTTGCATAGCATGGAAATTGAGGGCTAGGCTGTAAATACATGTTAACGAATAGATAAATTATGCTTAATCTAGTCACAGGTGGCCCCTAACATCAAGCATACTAAAAAAAAGGGAGGCGATACGTGAAAACAAGTAAAATCGTCCGGCAGAGGGAGGAGGAAAAGGAACCCCCTAGACGAGTCTATTGAAATGGACTCGTCCAACTGAGGGGGGTAAAGGAACCCCCTGGACGAGTCCATTTAAATGGACTCGTTCAACAGAGGGGGTAAAGGAACCTCCTGGACGAGTCCATTCTACATGGACTCGTCCAACAGACGAGTCCACTTTAGATCACCTTGAACGACCTCTAGTTGACCGCTATTTGACCTCTAAAATGACCTTGAAAAATTTTCAGAAATCGACCAAATTCAGTTTTTTTCAAATTATGACGAAAAGACGTATTTGACCTTGTTTGACCTCTAACGTGGCCTTGAATTAGTTCACATTTTTTCTGCTAGGGGCGCTGCAGTTTTTACCAAGAAATCAGTATTTTGCGTTAAAGTTGATGGTTTCGGTTTCATTATTGGGTTTCTCTGAGATCGTATTTGATGCAGCGCCCCCTGCCTTTGCGAGGCGAAGATAGCTACACGCCTTTTCACCTTACTTTATTAATACAATTATTTATTAATAGATTACTTTTTATATAAAAATTTTACTAGCAGAAAGTTTCCACTTACTTACCACTCGATTCCACTGCATGGCAAAGCACGCTTCGCGCAAACATATTCATTACATGTTGAGCCCAAGCAGAGAAAAAGAATGAGCACATGGAGGATCTTTTAGTGAGATCTTTATTAAAGCAGCAAAAGAAAATTATTCTGTCTGCTGCAGTATTTCTTCTTCTAAGGCACTGCTTCTTAGCGGTCTTCGGCACTTTCTTCGGAACTTCTTTCCACCACATTTCTCCTGCAAAAAAAGATGATTCAATTAACTCTATTCAAGTAACATTTATTTAGATCTGAACATCATCCATATTTCTACCTTGGAAGGTCGATGAACTGACCCAATTTATAGCTCATATTAAAGAGTGCTTCCAGGGGAATATAGGTGTTGAATTTGAGCTCAATCTGGACACTTTTACTTTGTTTTCCAAATTTTCAAATCAGCTCGGTTTGAGCACTTTCATTTTATTCTTTTTAATTGGGAAGGGGAAATTTTGGGTGATTTGCTCGTACATGAATCTGAAAATGTCTTTTTGTTATTATACGTAGCAAAATGTAAGCAGGGGATCGAGTGTTTGATGTCACGATCAGACTCACCTGCATAGCGTATACTTGTCATCGTCGTATTGGCACCCACTGTAGATAAAGCAGTATTTGTCGCTGAAGGGCCACAGAAACCTGTTGGTGCTGATGGTACTATTGTAAGCTGAAAATTTAGAAAGACAGAGATATGTTTACCTGCACACATTACAGTCCAAAACTGTGGTTGCCACAATGCTTACACACTCAGCCACTCTGGGTTAACAAAAGCATTTTCTTTCACATAGTGGCTCTTCAGATAGTATCAAACACTTTTAATCAGCTTTTACAGTTCTGTTGCATCAGGAGTGCCTCTGTTCTGCTTCAGTGTGTAACAAACTTACAGGCACAACATCCATACGTGAGGTGGAAGTGACAGCAAGTTAAGTTCAAGAGAGGATAAAACTAGACAGCATAATCTGGATCTGTTGGTGCAGCTGATGTCAAAGGCATAGATGCCTCATACTTGGCTTTTGTTTTTGCATCTCTGAGAAACAATAGAAGACGTGAAGATATACGTGGACATAAATATCCACCGTTTAACACCAGCTGTTCACGAAAAATTACTAAATCTGTTAAGAATCACTGTGTAACAAGCCTAAAGGCACAACATGGTCATCAGTGCATGAGATAGACCAAACCTACGCCTTGAAATAAAGAAGGCCTCCAGGGGAATATCCATGTCCAATTCTAGCTCGATTTAAGCACTTCTATTTTTTTCGAAAACTTGGAAAAAAAAAGAATGTAAGGCTAAACCCCTTGGTGCTTTTTTAGGTGACATTTTTTATGTCTAAAAACTGACCCAGCTTACACCTTGAAATAAAGAGGACCTTCACGGGAATATCTGTGTCCAATTCTAGCTCGATCTGAGCACTTTAATTTTTCATTTTTTACTTGGAAAGAGAAAAGTTTGGGTTATTTGCTCGTACATGAATCTGAAAATGTCTCTTTGTGATTATGCGTAGCAATATATCATAACCAGGGGCTTGAGTGTATGATGTCACAATCGGTCTCACCTGCGTAGCGTATGCTGCTAACCCTTGTATCGGCATCCACTGCCGATAAAGCAGTACTTGTTGCTGAAAGGCCACAGGAAGCTGCTGGTGATGATAGTATTGCTGTGAGCTGAAAAATTAGAAAGACAGATGTGTTTACATGCACATGTCACACTGTGACACTGTGAAGGTCCCACACTTACACACTCAGTCACTCTATGTTAACAAAAGCAAAAATATTTCCTTTCACATAGTGGCTCTACAAATAGTATCAGAAACTTCAAATCAGATTTTAAACTTCCCCCGCCTCGTGAGTGTCTCCATTCCATTCCAGTGTGCAACAAGCTTAAGGCATGACATAATCAAGCATACATGAGACAGAAGTGACAGTATCATGTCACAGATCACGTTAAGCCAAGCTCACCTCAGAAGGAGAAAGCGAATAGACAGCACAGTCTGGTGTCTTTGGTGCAGCCGATGTTCCATTCTGGCCTTGTTTGCACGTTTAGAGCCCAACTGAAGACATGGGAATATATATAAAGTGAAATATGCATCCTCTATCAACCAGCTACTGATTAAAAAATGCAGATAAGATTGAATGTACAGTCAGCATCAAGGGACAACATGATCACACATACGCAAGATAGAAGTGACAGTATCATGTCACATATCATGGAATTTCTTCCTCACCTGAGAAGGACAAAGCAAATAGACAGCACAGAATTTTTTAGGCAAAGTTTTTCGGAATCAGTAAGCTGACCCAATTAAAAGCTTGAAATAAACAGACCCTTCAGGGAAATGTGTGTGCCAAATTTTAGCTAGATTGCAGCAGTTTTACTTTTTTGTTAGTTTGGGAGGGGAAAATTTTGATTATCTACTCGTACTTCAATCTGAAAATGTCTCTTTGTTATTCCATATAGCAATATATCATAACCAATGGCTCGAGTGTTTGATGCCGCAATCAGTTTCAACTATGCCTGTGCGACTAGTTACATATTCGAGCACGAGCCAAGTTGGAGTAGCAATTTTTTTTTTTTTGTGCCGTGTTCAAATCGAGTGTAAGTATATCGCACATTATCAAATGTTACCAAATACAGTAACACAAGTAATTCACACAGACAAAAGCAACTTTATTGTGTCATGAGCAGGAAGTGTGCCACATATCCGCAAAGTAAGTTGTGCCTCAGTGACGCTACTCTGAAGCAAAGCTCATTCAGTGGCTCTAGCCTGCCAGCTGTAAGATATACAGGGCTTTCGTGTACCTTTTTTTTTCGACGACTGGCCAGTGTTCACAGTTCTCGTGGTAAGGCCTGTGGAAGAGGTTATCTAAAACAGTCCTGCTGGAGTGCGACAACTATTTTAAGGTGAGCTCGAAACAATACAGAGTACTCGAAAGTTTCTGAGCTAAGATTTTACGAGCACAGGTCGAGTCGAGTATCAGAAGGGTTCAAGCATTGACTCAAGGTCGAAATTATGAGTACTCGCACAGGCCTAGTCTCAACTGTACAGCATATACTTGTTATCTTTGTATCCACATCCACTGCAGGTAAAGCAGTACTTGTTACCGAAAGACCACAAGAAGCTGTTGGTACTGAATGTACTGTTGTAAGCTGAAAAATCAGGAAAACAGAGATACAATTACCTGCACACATCACCGTAACATTGTGGCGGCCACAATGCTTACATACTCAGCCATTCTGAGTTAACAGAACATTCATACATGAGATAGAAGCGACAGCAAGTGCACAAATCGTATTAAGTCAAGATTACGTTACCTGAGAGGACGAAATTAGCATAATCTGGCACTGTTAGCACTGCCAACGTCATAGGCATAGATGCTCCATACTTGGCTTCTGTTTTTGCATCTCTGAAAAACAATAGAAGGCGTGAAAATATAAATGGAGATGCAGGGCCCTTAACATCAGCTGCCCCATCCACCCTTTAACACCAGCTGCTCATGAAGAATTACTAAACCAGTTAAGCACCAGTGTGTAGGACACCAATGCATGGGGGACACCAAACTTTTTCTTGAAATAAAGAGGACCTCCAGAGGAAATAAAAAATATGTGCTACTTTTTAGGTCACTGAGCTGTCCTAATTTGATTTTGACTTGATTTAGAGATATAAAGCCCTTACAGTATGACTTGTGGCCTTCGATTTGCTGAGAACTGCTACCTCTTCCATTGTACAGGCTTTTGTGCTGTTCCTGCACTGCATGTGACTTCCACTGGTTTCTCAGAATCGTCACTGAATCCTGTACATCAACAAAGCACTTATTGCTGACATTCTAGACATTCATAGTTGTTGTTTACTTCTTTATTTTTTTTATTTTTTTTTTCGTAACATTTTTTGTGTGACCAACCTGTATCTTATATCCAAAGGCCATTCGTCACAATGAAAAACTTCATCCCTCACGAAAAATGCTGCTGCACCACAAACGTTTGCCTATTTTGTCTAGCTTGTAGTCCATCTCTGACAGAGTGAAGGGCTATGGCTATCATTGTGAAGTCTTTGATCCTAAAAGGGAGAGGTGCAGGGGTGCAGTGGTGTCATATCCATGTTGTGTCTTGTTCTCGCGAGAATACTTCCTTTCATGTACTACAGAGTGTTTGGCCGAAAGTGCTTTGGTAATCTCAAAACAATAAATACTTTTGCCTCACCTGTATAATTTTGGTCAGAAGACATATTTGCTGTGCTAAATACCCTAAAATGTTAAAAAGGCTACACTGCTCTGTTAAAGAATTACACATCAAGTTACATGCATTTTACAGCAAATGTGGTGTTTACACCATGAAATACGAAACCGAAACTATTACTCATAGCCGCGTCGAATTCAAAATAGATAAAGGATACATCGCGAAGCTCCTATTTGACAACGTGAGACCGCCGAAACCTGTATCTTTTCAGCCTTCTTGTATTATAAATACAAATTATGAACACTAAACACAAACCGCTGTCGCAATGCTTCGCCACAAGGAATCCAATCTACCTGGCTCAATAGCAGGTAGATTAGCTGAGAAAGCATGGTGACAGCCATGAGGAAATAATTTCCTTCTGACTCATTGGAACCATAGGTCAGGTTGTATCCTTTGACACTCCCCGCTGACAAGACGATATCCGAATTCTAAAACTGCATTGGACCTTCGTTTGCATAGAACAGTCACTGAAAAGGACAATTACTGTCGCACCAAAGTCGCTATGCATTGCGGCAAGTAACGTGGGGTCTGATATGAGCTCCCGGGTTTTCTAACAGTTTTATACTAAATTATCCACCGCCTTCGTCTTTGCAGCTTAGAATCGAGCTCTTTCTGTTATGGACTGGAGACGACTATATGCCAGAACGAGATTTATGATTTCACTAATGTGAAAACCTGCTGACATTAATGTTCTTGCTTACCCAACTCGTCTGTTTATCTTACTGCTCTGTCACGTAAACCACTGTGGCGCTTAGAAAGGGTGTTCTTCTTGTTGCTGATTGCTGAGGGTTACTGGCTGCATGAATACACTCTTGAACTTCACGTGTGAGATTAGGATCCAAAGCGTGGGTTTTTACGCTCTGAGGATGGTACTCTCTTGTTCAAACTTGCTTCACTGATCTGATGCTTGTCTGTTGGCAACAAGGACTCTTGGTTCTTGCAAAGAGCATGGCACGCAAAGGTCAAAACTGTGTCAAAGACCTAGAAACTGAAAGACTATTGTTTTCTTCATCATTTGTAGTTTATTTTTGACAGTTCTAATAGAATACGTTTTCTTGGTTTGGTGAATGCATTCAAGTCATGTGACTTGGGTGGATGTTTCTGTGCAGGTATCTTTAAAAACATTTAGATCTTTTGACTCACCTGCCACATGACCTTTTGGATCTTTGGACCCTTTGGAGTTTTTGACGGCACGTGACGTTTAGGGCTATTGACACGATGGATCATTGACACGTTGAATTACGCCCCTGAAGGCCTCGCTCTGCCTCCAGTGTTACCATTTCATTTATCACAGTTATTTTCCTCACAGTCAGTGTTCTCAAAACCGGGTCCCTGATATGTGTCTTGATACAGGACAGATAAGTATCTAAGTGGGCATGGACGACAGTTTACAAGGTATTTCCCGTCTCGCCAGTGTGTCGGTAGCAGTTACTACACATGTGCGAGCTGTAAAGCCACCATCGTGAACTCCTGCACGCTTACAGCTTTCATGGCAGCGTCCACTTCCTCTTGCCAGCTTCGTGTCACAGCCGACGAAACCATAAGCATGTGTATGCTATTAAGAAAACAATAATGATAATAATTTGCGGGTTTGCATCGCGAGACAGCTGCGATCATGAGCGACGCCACAGGGTAGGACTGCGGACAATTTAGACCAAGAAAAGATTCAGCAACTGGAGGACAAGCTGAGGGCTGGAGCTCTTGCACGTCATGGGCGCTTCAGCACACCGACCAGAGTGACGTTTCCAGAATTTCTACACGAGGCTATAGACTCTTCGTGCCCATATCAGACCCATTAACAGGGCTTCCTCGGTGGAATAACAGATTCCAAGGCTTCAAGTCCGTTCGTCCTTATGTGTCTAGCATCATCCGCAGTGTCGCATAACATGGTAACTCTAGCACTGACTCCAGTTTTTCTCAGCGATTGTCAATTGCGGAACAGCACAGCTTGCAGGTCATTTTTGCCAAGCACCGATTCTGACTCCTTATCAGTGCCAGCGATTCGTGTTCTTCCATTCAGCTGTACAACATCACATTTGTTATCTCCCCGTAGCCATATAGATCGGGAGTCAAAAGGAATGTCATCCCCACATTGGTTCAGTCATAAAAGCGACAGCAAAGCACAGCTGGTGATGAGAACACCAAGAGTAACACGCAGCGATACCGCATGCACTTAGTGTACACGAGGGCACAAGACATTCGTTCCATTGTAGCGAAATGCAGTAAGCACACAGCAAAGGTTACTTACATACGAACATTGGCAGCATGCTGCCAGGCCAACAGTATTTTATTTACAAAGCATCTGCATCGAAAGCCAACTTGTGAGCGCAAATAGAAAAAAATTCGTTGTCATTTCCCCAAACACGTAGTCATCACTGTATCTTGTCTTGGGCGACCTTAGCTCCCAAGATGGACATTTCATTTCATGTTTATAGGTAACAGATAACATATACAAGATAAATATATCTGTCTCTTTACAAGAAAAGACAGCCATCATAACAGCGATTCATCCCACAATGGGTCTAACAATCTGAGGGAGTCTGAACATAGTTTTGAAAGCTACCAGGTGTTCTTTGATAGGAACTTGAATCGTTTCTAAGAATATGGCTTGTGAAATTGATTTAAAGGGATAGTTCGCTCAGAGAAGTCAGTAATCTGAAGACGTCCTCCAGACTAATTAGGCAACAGTTTTCTGACTAGAAAATGCTCCAGATACTCGCGTTCTTACACGCACCGCCTTTAGGGTACCTGAACTTATCCACTGCCGTCACGTCATTGTTTCCTCTGCGGCACTCCGCTGTAAGACGCAGTCTGAATGGATCAGTCAATTGGTTTACCTGGGTAGGCCAGTAATAAATTATCACAAAGAACATAGATTTAGACCCTCGAGCTCAGGAATCTCATACCTCGTATATTCCAACGATACGTGATGAGTCTGCCCCATCCAATTCATCCACGTTCCGCCGTGGCTATTCAGATCAATAAATGATGATGCTGGGTATCAGTAAATTTAAAAACTTACTTTCTACCTTAACTTTCTTCATATATATGGATGGAGCGTCACAGAGAGAGAGAGTAAGAAAATTGAGACCTTTAAGGATTTGCGAGCGACCCATCCCTTTACATGGAATGCTACTCTAGAAAGATTCAATTGGTATCTGCCTCATATCTAACTCCTTGCTTGGTAAGCAACTATGGAGGAATGTCGAGGTTGGCAATCCATTGAATAATTGTGTTGAAGGAAAATATAGCTATAAGTTGTACATTACTTACAGTCTCCATAATTTCATGGGGGAGGTATGTACAATATTGTTTTGTTCTCGTAGTCTTACCCGTGCTTCTATGCCGAGTCAGTCCTGAAGTACCAGCAAGAGTTCCTGCAAAACAGTTCATATTGTCCACACCTGCACTTTCTCGGCGATCACACACCAACTTGCCCGATCATAATACGAAGAGATGACATGCAGGTTTTGAACATACTTGTCAATCAGGTTGTCTAATTCACCTTCACGAAACACATGGTAGTACCTATGCAAAGTCAATGAACTTCCACCCATGTCCCCGTCTTGCAAGCTCTCTTGAGATGACGAAAGAGACATTGACTCCTTGTTTAGCTGATCACCTTGATCATCTTCAGTCTTCTCTTCCGTTGCTTTTCTAGCATCGTCACCCATGGCAGCAGAGTCTGGAGCGGGACTTGAACAGTGAATAACGGTTTGAAAACTGGCGGTTGAACTGGAACCATTCGATGTGCTTGAGACAAGTCCGTTGACTGTTAGCGAGTCAAAGTTGTCTGTTGGGGGACTTTCTTTGGGAGGATCGTTGCAGGAGTCGCTCTCCTCGCTGTAGTCTTCAATAATAATATTGAAAGGACACGGGACTCCTTCGCACTGCTCTTCTCCTGAACACTGCTCTGAATCACATGGCCCTTTATCGTCTGAAGGAATTTTCTTGTCAGTGTCAACTTTGGTGGAGTCTTCAGGCGAAGAACAAGCGGTAGTCATGCAGTTTTCCTCAGTGCTTGTAGTCTGAATGTTGTCTGCTGTGGTCAGTCTTGAGCTATCTTCTTTCAACTCTTCTTCCTCGGTACATTCAGCGATGCTTTCTAAAGAGTCGTCAGGAGAACTATCATCATCTGGGCACAGTGTATGCCGAGCAACAGTTACGTTCAGACTGTCTTCCGAACTTGCACCTGAGTGCTGCGTAGGCGATACCTCTTCTGGTGGAGGGGTAAGTTCTGTGCTACTATCACATAAAAATAGCATTTCTGAATTAGGTACATGTTCTGCAGGACCAGAATAATGAATTGGCGATAAGACAGCGAGAGGTTTCACAGAAGGGTGCTGTATTTGTGGCATTGCCCTCTCTGCTGGGCCTGTTGTACCCTCAGATAACTTACAGTTAGAGTGCAGTGATGGGGAGGCGACTTGGTCATTGGAATGAAGGGAAGGTGGTTGTATTTTTGTCTCGCATCTGAATGGCTCTAGAGGTAGATTAGTGGGACAGATTTCATCAATGGACATTACTACGGGCAGCAGCTGTTCCCAGTAGTGCTGTGCTGGTTGTCCCGCAGATGACTTTTTTTCCGTCCGTACTAGAGGAGGTCTTGAAGCTACTTGCGGTCTCTCTATTAATGTAAGTCTTATCGGTTGAACAACAGCTTCTTCACCACTTCCATCGTCCTCCGACAGAGGGCTCACCAAAGTACCAGTAATACATGGGCTGGATTGCCTCACGGGAGCCGCTATGCAGTGTGTAGTTGGCTCAGGCTGTACCATGGGGGTAAGTTTATTAGCATCTTTGTCTCCATCCAGGCCTTCTCTGAGGGATGTGTCAGGTGATAGCTGTAATCCATCCACGGGAGAAGGAGTAGCTGTTTTGTATGTATTAACAGACAACGTATGTGATATTGCATCATCAGATTTGGCTTCAACTGTCTCCTCCGAACTTGTTTCTGGGACATTAGATGAGAAGGTGTCGATATCTGAGAAAACAGTTTCTGACTTAGCCCCCATTTCGGCAGACGTCATTCGAAAACTTGGTACGTCCGTGTCCGATGGAAAGTCCTCGAGCTCCTTGCTGTCGAAATCTATCTGTGGAATATCATCATCACAACAGCTGCCTTCGGCAGCTGCTGAAGCATCAGGAGTTGACATATACGAATTGGTATCTCCAGAACTGCTCTCATCCTCTTTACTGGTCACGTCAAAAAGTTCATCCTGTGGGAGGTCCTCGAGTACCTCCCACTGCGGTATCTTTAGGACATCTACACAATGAGCAAAGGATACGATTGCCCCAATGATGTCGCGTATGACAACCACCTCGCAGTCCGCAAACTTTTCCAAGTACTGGCGCGGAAAGGCTCCGAGGAGGGGTGGAGATATTTTGGGCGCCATCTTACACGTTGGGGAATACTCAGGTGATGAAGGGCCACCGGGTGTGATGCTGAGTGGTGATGCCCTTCTGCTACTCGTTCTCTGGAGTTCCTTGCGCTGCATAATCGCTTCAATTTCACTGCTACTTCTTTGAATCACTGACACAATGCTTTCTTCACTGTCAATGCTAGTGTCGCTCTGGAGACTGCTGCATTTCCGTGGTATCACAGAAATAATGGATTCTTCAGAGTCTTCGGAAACATTGCGACTCCTTGCGGGGGTCGGAGACGCGCAAAAGGATGCAGACGACGTGGAGAATCTTCTGGATTCTGTGTTCACGTCCGACCGTTGATTGCCCGTTCCTACACTTAAGCTTCTTTTGACGTTTCTTCGCATCATCTGAGGCAACCGAAGGGCTTCTTCTTCTTCAATGAAGATGTCAGACTCGAAAGAACCTGTTTCTTGCTTCCGTTTAGAAGAGATGTCTTTGAAGAGTGTATTTCTTCTTGCGCCGTTGCCCCTCTGGAACGATGCTTCGTCCAGTGAGTGGAGATCTGGCATCGAATAATAAGTTGGAAGCTCTTGTTTCTCTTCCAGCGGCAACGAACACTTGCGCCAGTAATCTTCAGGGAAGCACTGATTGTAAAAGTTTTTCAACATAGCTTTTTCTTGCAAGCGCTGATTGTAAAACCGCATTCTTTTCTTGCAGAGTTCGGTTGACCCACCACGTTGTATCTTTGCGGCGATATAGCTCTGAATAGTGTTCCTTCCGCACCTGTCTAGGTTGGCATTGTTGTTGAAGGCATTAAACCAACTCTTCGCTCGAATGATATTTGGTGGTTCTTTAGTGTACGTCTGCAGCTGGTCCTTGACGAGAGACGACAACGCTTGTTCATTGATGATGTTGTTGCCATTGGCGATATCAGAAGAGGTCAATTGATTAGTGGCATTGACAACGTCTTCGCTGACTGTGGCTTCTTCTTCCGGCATTTCTTGACTTTCCACCATAGGAGAAAGTACACTATCTTCACGGAGGTGTTCGAACCTGGCGAAACAGGATACAGTAGATTTGGACCTTACAATGCCGTTTTTCTCTTCCACGATTCTTCTCAAATACTCCCGCGGGTCGCTCGTAGTAGAACATCGCTTTTGGAACTCCTTGCCTCCTTCTTTTTTCCGGCGAGACCTTAGTATGGACGGGATGATGCTGAGGACATCACCGAGCGACTTGCTGTGACCTTTTGTAGTCTTGTGTTGATCGAGAATCGAAGGAGGCCTTGTTATCGCATCCACCGGTGGCAGACCCGCGTCAAGATGCCTCAGCTCAATTAAATCATCGTCGTCGTCTGCAACTGCCTCGTTCTGTTCCTCAACTTCTTGCTGGGAAGGAGATTTGCACTCACTGCCCTCCGTGAACCAGGGTCCACGACAGCTCCGGTAGAAGTACGGCCGGGAGTTGTGGCTCGTCGACGAAAGCTTTTGCAGAGCTCGTCGCACGAAACTGTAGCAGGTTTCACCAGGGCTCGAGAGGTCGGAGCTAGAATCGTCGAGGCTCCGACCTCTGTTGGAACGACCGTAGCGTTGCCGTCGAGCACCGGAGTCACTGTCTGAAGGTGCGTTGTAAGACTGGTACATGAGAAGATCATCTTCGCTGGTGGTAGTGCTGGTTTGTTCACGTTCAAGGGACGAGCCACGTTCTGCCAAAGGGGAAAAAAACTATCAGCATAACAGTACGAAGTCTGTGGTAAGACTTCACGTACCTTCACTACTGCTTTTGGTTGGTTGTCGATAGGGCACCAAGACGTCCTGAGACTCAAACTACAAGGAACCAGAAGCCTTGTGTCACGAATTGGAAGTAGAATCGGACACTGAGTTAATGGTTCAATTATATTCATCATATTTATTTATTTATCCGTTTTTAGCTAACTTCTGGGTCTACTACGACAAAAATTATTTTGATACCTACGCCGTACATAGGCATTGAAGTAAGGGAATTATTCAAGAAAACAACAAAGATAAAAAAAAACATGCTGAGTACAATTGAATAAGAGGAAAAAGAAAAACGCAACAAATGAATGAGCTCCCATAAAAAAAAACAAAACATCATTGAATAAAAGTGTACAGCACCAAGTGCTGTTTCCTACCCCCCTTCCATTCTCTCATCTTATGTGTCTTGAGACTGACCTTCCTATGGGATTGCTCCACCGCCCAGACGGTGATAAGGACCCTTCCTCCCACTCGCAGAACACGGGATAATTCTCGGAGCGCCTGGATTCGTCTCTCGGTCGACGCCAAATGATGAATGACGGCAACGGAGAGAGCCGCATCTACAGACTCATCTCGGTACGGAAGGCAGAGGGCATCACACAGGAGGACGTCGTGTCCCCGGGCCGCAGCGGCGGATGCCAAGGCAGGACACCGATCGCAGCCGATACATCCGGTACCACCCGCTTCAAGATACTGGCCGCTACCGCAACCTG